>BRZM01002299.1:135745-151367 GCA_033238685.1 Lates japonicus
ACAGTGTGGCGTTTCCGGTTACGTATTGTCGGCAGTTCACGTTCCCATTTCTGTACATGAAATTCGTATCGAACATTGTTATATTTTAATAAAGTTTCATGTTTCTTGCATTGTAAAATCATATGAATAATTATAATTACTACATTTTATCAACTCAATCCCTAAACACTTTGTCGTTTAAAGGTAACATCGGTGCGTTATAAATCTTCAAAGGCATGACATTCCTTTTCGGTGAATCTTCAAACATAAATTCTCTGCAATTAATAATATCTCTGGCACTGAAGCACATGTTTTTACGTAGCTACACAATCTTCAGCAGAGTTCCTCACAGGCCGCGGGTAAAGATCAACACAACTGGCGTGAAGGCTTTGGCTTTCCCTTTAATCTGCATGTTAATGGGTTGTCATGCCACCCACACATCATTGCATATTTGCCCAAACACCTATGTACATATTCTGACATTCCACAAAACCAAAGCTGCCTCAAACGTTACCCTGTTGTCTGCCTGGTACTTTGAAGTGAACTGGCTGCAGCCCACCTCCATGTTTGTCTGGTTTGTCTGGGGTGTGCCAATTACATGGGATTGTGCTTCCACAAGTTTCCCAGTATGTTTAAATGGTATTTAGTAATGGTTGTATTTATGTTATGATCTTATCCAAAGCAGTAGTTTGTCTCTCTCGATTCCAGATGTATACACAGGCCTCCCACTGATGGCAGCGAGCTACCTTACAAGGTGCTGCTCCGATGGTCTTGCCAAGGACACTGCAACATGTGGACAGGAGGGCTGGGAATCAGACTACCAACCCCTGTGATTAGTAGGCCCAGCAGCTAATGCTTTCAAGTGAGTTTCCACAGAGTGCAATTGCTTATCAAATGTACATGTATATTTACAAGGACTGCTACTACATACCATATATGTGTCAGATCTATCACATTAAGTTTCTTCTATACTATAAAATGATATATATATATAAATATGAAAATTGTTTCCAGCGCTGATGTGTTGCCTTATACAAGTTCAAGTGTATTATCATTCATTAACATACAACTATACAACCAGAGACAAATATATACATGAGAAATGGACAATACACCAATACAAACAAGCCCTTAATGGCGTAATGTGTAAGTATACATAACAACTGCACATATACTTGAAATATAATGAACAATAAATAGCTAAAACCCACTTATTCATTGACCCATGAAAGACATCAAAACACAGGTGAAACACAGTTGTATGAGTGTCATCAAACTCATGTTCCCCAAATCAACTAGAAAAAAAATATTTTTTAGTAAGTGCTACCTCACAGCATTCAGTCGGGGCATTGTGTATCCAGCCTTAAGTCAATTTGGAACTTTTAACAATGGTGCTGGAAGTGCAGTTAGCTCCTGGACAACTTCTAAAAAACCTAACACATTACAGCCATTTCCGCAATGCAGAGGAGACCTGAGCACACTCCTGCTTCTCCAAGCAGAGGAGCAACTCAAAGTTATGACGATATGCATAAATATGAACGCATTTAGAAATGGACAGCTTGTAAATTGGGCATTTGTGTGTGGGTGTCGTGTCTGTCTCTCTATCGACTCAAATCCTGACTGAAGGAGAAATAACACTCTAGTTTGTTCATATATTAAAATTAAAAATTCTCTTGCATGTGGTCAAACTGTAGAGAATTCAATCAGAGGACTATATTTGAAAAGAAAAAAGCCATATATTTACATAAAACTTAACAGCTCTCCAATGCTTCCTCTGTATGTATGTGTGTGTGTGTCTACGTGTGTGCATTTTTTCCTCTCTCTGCGGTCTGTTCATATTCCTAATCAGTATGTTTCCTTGCATTGATCAGGGCCTGATAACCACCACTCCCCACATGGTGTCTCCTCAGCAGATGCAAGGAAACCAGATAGAGGTCAAAGAAAACCAAATGAAAACTACAGAGCTGCACAGGATGAAAAAATATATATCTCTGAAAGACTGCAGGTTCTGTTGTGCAAATGCTCTTCACATGTCAGATTTTTTTTTTTTAATCAAAAATGTGGCAATCGATGAATTATTGCATCTCAGATCAAAAAATATGTAAAAGGTAAAATAGGATATCAGTTTCACATGCATCAAATTATTGGTCTTTTATTAAATGTAGATTAAACCTTGTCAGTGTCATTCAAATGATGGCAAATGATGCAGGTTACCCCTGCTCCATAGCTACACAAAAGCTGTTAATAAGTGTCTAGTTTATTTAGTAGTTTGCATTTGACAGTTACTTCATTTGACATCCTTCATTCGTCCAAATATAGCTTCCAACCACTAAGATTGTGCTGAATAAAACATTGCACTGTGTTTCAGTGGAAGGATTTTAATTTCAACCTATGTCATTCAAGAAAGGACATGACTACTAACAAAACTTTTTGTACATTTTTGGTACGAAATTATTCCAAATCAAAAAAATGAAATATTGCACAAAATGTTGCTTTCTGTCATAATCTTTTCCTCCACATGTCCCGTGTTCATCTATTTCAGATACAAATACTAGTGAAATTCTGAGAAAAAGTAGATTTTTGTACATTTTTAAAAAGCCTGAATAATGAAAACAGTCATTACTACTACAAAGTATTGGTTTTCCATTCCGCGATGTTGTGTCAAGAGATAAGAGCATTTGATTCTGAAACAAAAAATTATTTTTATTGTTTTGATCTTAGAAAACAGTCAAGGAAAAACAATACAATCTAGAACAAATGGGCTCGAGCTTGTCTCAGTGCTGTTTCAGACACCAAATTCTGAGAGAAAGTCAGGTAACACTTATAAGAGCTAATATGCATGCTGATAAGCAACTAGTTAATAGTGCATATCCTAATATAAAGTGTTATGGAATGCTTGATTTTGCCAAAAAAGACACTGAATATAGCAAAAATACTGCCTTTCTGTTCCTTTCATATGATTTTGATTCGTAACCCACAGTTTGTCTGAAGAAACTTGGGACCAGCGATCTAAATCAAGAACATCAGAACAACCAATGCGACAATGGGAACAGGAACCCTGACGGCTGGAGTCTCAGCTGGGTTTCTGAAAGAAACAGACAGTCAAAAACTTAGCTCTTATCTGCTCAAACTCGCTGTGGGGCTTCATATGTATATATATAATGTGAAGCCATTACATAGAACATTGCCTTCTTCCTCTACTGTACCAGAACGACTGACTATATGACACTCTACACCTCTTCATATTTCGATTTCAATCAGTTTAGGCTATGCGTGTCCCTCACAATCACATCTGAACCTTGCTCTGATTTACATAAATTTTTATTTGAATGCATATATTAGATTTACCGAGCAAGCCCCACCGGCCAGTACATGCAGCTACTACACACACTGGGTGTAATTTAATCCAATCAAACAGTATCTTTTTTGATAGAAAAGGCAAAAGAAGTCTGCACTTTCTTATTGTAATATTTTATAGTTCATCCATTTAAAAGATGTATGAAGATGATTTAAACTTTCAAAAACGAATCAAAACAACAAACCCTGACTTCAGTGAATACAACATATTTTGCACCATGTATTTTCATGAACTTCCAAACATGAAACTATGGCTGACCCTAATATTATCTACAAACAAGAGCCGGTCTGACTGATTACTGTATGTAAGCCAAGGTTTGTTTTCCATATGCGCCTTGTGACTTATCAAAAAAATGTAAAATATTCACATTTATGTATTACTTTATAGTTTGAATCAAAATAAATGTAAAGTGTGTTTACATTTGCATTTAGTTTTGCTACTTTAACTTTTTCCCTCCTTTTTTTCTTATTTTGGCGCACCTTCAATATTCGATTTCCGCTTTCAGTGTAGTCACCTATTTCCTATCTTGGTAGCCATTTCCACATCTGTAAGTTTATTTTTTTTTAACTTTATTGGTTTCCCCAGTGAGTCAGGTAGAGGAAGGGAAGTCATTAGCTTAGTCCTCAGCCTGCACTGCCTCCATCACACAGCCAGGAAAAGTACAGAATGTGACAGCTGTCTCCTCATATTTCATCAGGGCCTTTCTTTTCTCTGGAGACTCCATTTGTGTATGTATGTATCTTAAAAAAGTTCCTGACTCCCTCTCCCCTTTCGCCTCCTGCTATTTATTTATTTATTCTTTCTCTCTCTCCTCTCTCTCTCTCTTTTTTTTGTGAGATTCAGTTCGTCTATTTTTTAAACTGCTTGACTCTAAAATACAGATATCACAGTTGGGCCCCATGAGTTTTTGAGAAAAAGTGAGCATATTACTTCACCATCTCCCTTTCCTTATTTTTGTCACAATAAATATTTCCATTTATATACAAATTATTATCTACTGACCAAGAATGGATAAAAACTCATCTTGTTTCATTGTGGTGTCACGGGCATGTGAAGTGTAAGCGGGGAAGTGTCAGGAGCTGGGAGAGCAGAGAGCAACTCCTCATTTAAAGTAAATAATCTCCCATTGCATTCTAATATTTATACCCCTAGCTTGAAAGGACTGTATTAACTTATAAGTTATAAGTAGTTAGAAGTTACTTACTTTAAACTGGGGGGGAGTAGAGAGCCGACGCTCTGCTTAGCTAACTTCCCCCCAAATTGCTGACATAATTACATGAATGTAATTTTTTAGGACTCACAGAAAATCTTGGCATTTTCACTGAAGCAGATAATTAGACTTGGAATAAAGCAGGGGCGGAATAATTAATACATCAAAACTAGATGAACTTTTTCTAATTATTTTTATTTAATCTCCATTCTAATTATTGTTCTAGTCGGCTGAGCTAGATTGCCTTTCTCATTCAGGGTGTGAAATGCACCCGTAGCGCTCAATCCTCACCCAGTGAAATATCAACTAAGCGTGGAGAAATCACAGGGTGCTCACCACTCTCTTCCCCCTCTCTCCTCCTCTCTGATTGAACTGTAATTTAAATTTCTCCATTGCCAACAAACAATTTACATACACCTGCCAGACTCTTATTTATTTAGTTCCCCTGACTTCCTCATCCCCCCACCACCCAACGCTGCCGCCGCCACCTTCACCCTCTATGTCTCCAAATGTATGACAATCAATATTTCTCCAGCTTTAAATGAGTTTGTTAATTAGTCTAATGTGGTTTGGATAGAGGCTGTGTTTCCCTCCCTATCTCTGCATTCAGGAGGAGCGTTTGCTTAAAATAACCGGAGGAAATAAAGTGGGTGTATCTATGGAAAGAGTTGCTGACCACAGAGTAAATTTTCCCACTTATCTCTGGTGTCACTCTACCAAGAACCTGCCTCTGAAAAGGAATAGTACATCTGATAAGAGCGCAGTTTAATGCTGATGTAAACATAATTAACACTCTGACACACAGCCACACTCTGTGGGCACACACTCATAGGTAGATGCACAAACAGAAATTCAGAGTAGGTTAAAGGATAAATTCAGCATTTCACCGTAAAAAAGTTAAAAACAAAAAAATCCAAGCACTTACGTGCAAACAAGCCTCCATTCTTTGCGATCTTTGGGGAAAATACATGAAATACTAGCCTCGTACATCAATATTAATTTTAAGAAGCCTTTCCACAGAAGAGTTCTCCACATAGTAACTCACCAGCAGTTATTCTAAGACACCTCATTGAATGTAGGCCTATTCATGCAAGCTGTTTCACATTCTCTTTATATGTGTGCAGACATTTAGCACTGGATGAATCTGATGCTCAGATTGCATAAAGAGAAACAGAGAAGGAGGATGAGAGGAGATTAGGAACTAATGCAAGTCAGCTAAATAAAATATTTTCCAAAAAAAAAAAAAACATTCATCACAAGCATGAAATTAAAATAATTCTTGCTCTCCCTCTATATCCACATTTCTTATTACAGTCTGTGTATTCACTAGATTAAAATTGCCGCTTGATTAATACACAAAACAAGATCTGATTTAATTAACATCAGATTTAATTGAGGCCCTACAATTCTTTTTCCACACTCGCAGTTCAGATAGAGACGATCGCAAGCTTCCATAATTAAACAAATGTAAATCTACCAGTGCCTTTCAAAAAAAAAAAAAACAGATTGATGTGCATCCCATGCAGGCAAATCTCCCCATTTAAAACAAACATATTAAAGTTATTATTATTCCTTTATAAAGATTACAATTTTAACAGAGAAATAATTTGGGAATAATTTAATTAAAGAGATAATAATGTTTGAATAAAGAGCAGAAATTCCTCTATATTTTGACCCTGTTTGAATAGATTTGATGACTGGGGTGTGTTTAATTTGCCTGATTCTTCCAACATCTATTTGTGAATATCCAGACAAACCTTAATCTAGATTAACAGCCATCAGAAAGGAGAGCTCATATCCTGTTTAATGAAATCATATTTGCTCGCACGCAGCCTTGAAAGCCTCTTAAAACTGCTCTATTTACATGACTCCACATAGAGAAGCTGAAAACACCACTTTTACACTTGAAAACTCGCTGTAATTTCCATCAGCGGCATCGAGACGGCGGCTTTTTGAGCTACTGGGTTTCACTTGTGTCAGATTGAGGGTGTCAGTCTTGTTTTATTTTGTCATTTCACTGATGTGAAGGCCCAGTTTCTTATTTCTTGTTTGCGAGAGTTGATATTCTGCCTGCGTTTAGTTGTGGTATCATGATCAAACCAGATAGCACTCGGTTATCGCTGTGTTGTATTATTTCTATGGGCCAATATTTTTGGTATTATCAATGTAATCTGGAGTATCTGCTAGGTGTGTGTGTGTATGTGTGTGTGTTTACCCCTGTTCTGCTTGGTGGGACTCCATGTTCAAGGCAGGATGGAGGGAACCCGAGCAGCAAGGTCTCCAATAAGTACGTAGTGCCACCATGTGTCCGGTGGAGGAACTGCGGGCATTTTGTGCAGGGGGGGAAAAATCTGCATGTTTAGATCTTTGCACGTCTAGTTTTTGTTTGCATGTTTGTTGCTGTGCTGTACGTGTCATCCTGTGTGTTTCCTTGTGAGCAGGAATGGGTCAGATGGAGGAATGTGAGATGTTGCACTTGGCAGACAAAACAAGTTTCTTATCCCCTTGATGTGAAGAAGACCTTGGAGGATGTGGGCTGAGATCTTCTGCTTAGATGAAAGATGGTGCTCAGACAGACTACGTGCAACAAAACCTGCTTTAAAAAGCTTATTTAAGAGACTATTGTGTAAATTAACACAATATTACACTCTCTTTAAAGCTTAAATTGAAGAAGGAAATATCAAGAGTTGAGGATGCAGTTAAAATATATTGTTTTTGTTTTGTTTTTTTAAACTCAACTCTGTGTGTGTGCATGTGCGTCCTGGCGGGGCGAGCTGCCTCCTGGCGCCATGGGGATGAAGGCTTTACGCTTGGGCTGAGATTACCTGTGCGGGCGCCCTGTGTGGCTTGTTTATGAATCAGCTTTTTTGTTCCGATTTTCCCCTCCGCTTGTGTCTTTTTTAGGACAGGTACCTACACCCGGGGAAGGGAGGGAGGAATGGAGGGAGGGATGGAGGTGTGCGGCGGCCAGCCACACCTCACCATGAACCCCTCACCTGGAGATGACCTGCGGGGGTGTTTGTAACTGCGGTTTATCTCCATGGCGATAAAGCCTTGTGCCACGGCTGTGGAATGAAAACAGGTTGGCGAGCCAGACAGACAGGAGTCAAGGATGTAACGTAACACACACACACCACCCTAACCTGCTGAGTGGCCGAGCCAGTGGCCTGCATGATTGCCCCCAGAAACTCAGAATTAAAAAGAAAAGTCCCCTCCAGGATCCTCTCACACTATTGCATATCATTCACATGTGAGTTTATTCCAAGAGTAATGTTGTGAAAACTAACCTGCTGCCTTTCTGATGACCCCATTTGCCCTCAACTCTAGTGATTTTATTTTTTATCCAACAGAAGCCACCTGAAATGATCTAATCAATCTAAAGTTTTAAAAGTTTTAGTGAAGTTGTATTGTTATTCAAACAGCAACAGGTTTTGCATCCTGGTGTACTGTGGTTTGAAGGACAAGCTAATTTATGTATTATTAATAGTTTTTATCCAACAGTGGAGCTCTATGGCAGAGACAAGCAAGATTTATATAGATTTATATAGATTTAGTAGGATCACTTCTTTGTTGGTTTGGCCTTTTCACAGGATTTGTTGAGATTACGAAAAAAAAAACTTGTTCATCAAAAGTACAAGTAAAAGTACTCATTACCCAGAATGACTGCATTCAGAATATCATTTTGTTACAAATATTAATGTATTTGATAATTATTACCATTTTAATGCTATAGCTGGTCGAGGTCAAGGCTTTTTAATACTGTTAGGGGATTAATTTTGAAAGACTGCATCTTAGTTTATAAGTTGCTCACATGTTTTCTGTGTAAAATCATAGCAACAGTGGTAAATTAAACTTATAGTTATAAAAAAAATAGTCTTACAATCAGAAATTTGGTGGAATAAATGAATAAAGTCATAAATCATAAAATAGAAATAAAAGTACATTAAATTGTAGGGGGCAACAATATTTAGTTACACTCCACTACCAGCTGACACCACTACCACTGTAAATCCTTAATATATATTTATACTATTAATATAAAAACTCTCTACAGTAAAACTGACTCACACAGTAGCTTAGTGAATCAGCAGCAAATGTCTTTTCTAAAGTTTGAAACCATTTTATGGTAGATGTTTTCTTATAATAACTATCTCTCCTGTGCTAGCAACACCTAGATTTTAAAAAAAACATGCAGGCATGGCAGGACATCGAGTCACCCATGAAGTGTCAGTGTGTTTACACAGCAATACTGTTCAGCTGGAACACTCAACTATTCCAAGCATGTGTTACATTCAAGTGTTGGGCCATTCTGAGCTGGAGAGCGGCTGTTGTTCGAGTGACTAATATAAGAATGACATGAGCCAAGTGGGCTTAACTTGAAGTATACGAAGTTCGCTCGCACACTTGGCAGCCGGAGAGTGGCAGTGGCGGTTCAGAATTCATCACATTTTAAATCAAGCAGGAGGAGAAACAAGTAGATTGGATTTGAGCGAGGCCTTCCTCCTCCTCTACCACCACCATCATCCACTCTTGTCTCTGCTGTATCATCCATAGGCCTGATACCAGCCGCCCCATACCGCCAGTTCAATTACCCATCATGCCCTTGACCTTGGAGGTCAGCTTGCTTTGGAGGATGAAGCCTTAGATGTCCAGAGAGAGAAACAGAAAGTGAAAGAGTGGGGGGAAAAAAGAGACCACAGGGAAGGAGGGATTGAGAGTTAGAAGGGGTGAGGTGGAGAGATGGATTGTGGGGAAGGGTAAGAGAGAGCGAGATGGAGGGCGAGGGAGAGTGTGTATGTGTGTGTGTGTGTGAGGGAGAGAGAGAGAGCAGGAGGGGAGGAGGGGGGAGAGAGGCCTCAGCCCTGCTCTCTCTTATCTCTCCAGCTTGGTGGAGTTTTAAATTATTCATTCCCTGCTGCTCCCGCCGACTTACACATCTCCATCACACGGCTGCCCGCATCCGCCCGGGGAACAGGCGGTCGCCACGGCAACCTTATCGCAGATCGCAGATTTCGGCTCCAGAAATGAAATAAAAGAGGAAATTGGCTGTATTAGCATAAGAGGAGTCAGCCCGGAGTTGAATACACACATCACCCCTCCTCCCCCCTTCCTCCCACCACCACCCCGCCGCCACCCCCCCAAAAGCTCACAGCAACACCCCACCCCTGCCTCCTCTCCTTATCAGCTCTGTCTGATCGCTGCTCTCCCTTTCTATATTTTTTTTTCTAATTCCACTCTCCCTCACCCACCACCACCTCCACCGCTGCTGCCGCCACTGCCACCGCCACCACCGCCACCAACTCGCCCTCCAACCACACACACCCCCATCCCCGCTCCCTTCTCCACCGCCCCCACTGTCGCTCTTTGTTCCTTCTTGCGCTTGGAGAAGAATGGGGTGAGTGGGTGGGAGAGAAAAATAGATGTGGTCGTCATGACCTCTGACCTTTTCAGAGGGGAGTAAACAATCAGCAATAACCTGGGAGATGTGGCTCTGGCAGCGCTGCAGCTACTGACTGACAGCACACTTTATTTCCTGTCCAATAGGACCTTTTTTCACTCCTCATCATGTTATTATTGCTGTTTTTTTCCCGCTTCTTTCTGTCCATCTTTCTGCCATGGTCGAGTCCACTGGGATCTACCATCTCAATTTTTAGAGTACTGTGCGGCGGTGTCTGACTCTGACCTTAAAAAAGAAAGGTCTGAGCGATTTGTTTGGCTTTCAGGTGAATGAATGTAACTTCCAGGCAGTGTGAGGCCTCGCCAGTGTAATCACTCTCTGCAAAAAAAAAAAAAAAAAGGTCCAGGTCCACATTAACATCCTCCGTCAATACATAATCTCCTATAGCCATCAGCAGTCCTCCATCAGTGTGAAGCCACAAAGGCTGAGGCACAATGCAAACTCTTTAGGAGACACCCATAAATGTGTTTCTCCCCTTAGCGCCTATTCTGCCGCCACTTAACCATTCGCTAACAAGTCGTCCCCATTCCCCCCTCCTCCTCCCTCTTCTCCCTCCTTTTCCACCCTTCCTTCCCTAATTGAAGTTAAACAGCTGAGAAATAGCGACCATGTCCCCCCCAGATGGTTATAAATGTCAACATACTCTCCCTCTTAGATTGACACTTCCCTGGGGAAGAGTGCGTCTGCAAGTGTGTGTTTGTTATGGTAATCATCTTCCTCCCTCTCACATCTTTTGTGCAAATCAAACCAGCAGGGGATGTGGGGGGGGGGGGGGCCAATAAAGGACAATAACGCCCACCGTGCTCGCTGGTGGCATTCTCCATTATCATCACCATCATTATGGCAACTTAGTTAAATGTTATTTTAAACACAGCTGTGTTTTCTGTAGGGTGTAGTGCCCACAGATTTTTTTTAAAAAAAGCATGACTGAATCGATGAGGGATTAACTGCAGCATCCACTTTGTTCACTCACTCACTCAGCCTCCCCCTCGCTTTCTGACTTTCTTTTCTCTTTTGTTGATTAGAGTGTGCGGCTGCTTCACAAACTCCCAGCTTCTTCATCTGGGGTGGGGTTGGCTGGGATCCGATCCGGCCCGTTTTTGACCTTCCTATCAAACCCCATGACGGTACAGTCTGCCTGAGAGCGCACTGACCACATCGTAAATTCACACAAAGGTTTGCAGTGCAACTTAACAGAGTTTATAAAGGGTCACTTTAATCCTGTTATTTGTGTGTGAAACCAAGCATTTGAACCACTACTATAAAACTAGTTATGCCCAGAATTATACTTTAGACCATAGAAGTAAAATAAAAGGTAGTAATAACATGGCCACAGAAAATGTTCTCCTCTGATTGGCTAGCAGGTTAAAGGTTTAAAAAAGTTTGTTTTCGTTTTTTCTAATCTTACCAGTGTTATTGAAAGTTTCCTTTTAGCGATATCTCTGATATTTCTCAATGTGTTCCCCTGGAGTGTCCTAAATAATTTAATGATATAAAAATATGTACTGTATATTCTGTTCTGGTCATCAGTTTTAATTATTTCAACTCTGTTTCAAGAAGTAATGTTTTTTTATTAAGTGCTCAGTATTTCAATCAGCGCAAAATTTGGTTTCAGCTCACACAGCACAAAACAGAAGTTGAGGCTTGGTGATCAGATGTTTTTTGTTTTGTTTTTCCCCCCAGAGTGGTTTTTGGGAGTCTGAAGGTGATTTCAGTTCGCAAAGAACTTTTTCATTGTTCTAAGAACAGTTGGAGGTCCCAACCACATGAGCTAATGCAGCACCGGCAGCCACCATATTTAAAAACCCTTGTAAAACATTATTCATGTAAATATATACAGATAGATAGATAGATAGATAGATAGATATAGATATAGATATAGATATAGAGATAGATAGATATAACGGCTTGTGACTCAAAATGGAACAACACATGGACAAATGGACCAACAGTGAAGTCCAGGCTTTACTGAGGGTGCAACAAGGGAAATGCAAGGTCATTTTGACTCATCAAAGCAGGACCAACCTGTGCCCGACTTACACCACTTCAACACTGGCAGTGTAAATGCAAACATAAAAAAGCCCTTGAAGGTATGTTGTCCTCAGTGGGCTGTTCCTCTAGGGAGTTCTCAGAACTGCTTGCTCTAAAAACCACCTGCAGTTGATTTACTTTTTTATAAACATGATCTTGTGCTTTCGACTTTTCGTCTCATCTGCCTGCTCTTACTGACAATAAACAAGCTCAATGAATAATCTAATAAGATAATACTAAGCTACTTTTTGTTTTTGTGGTAAGTCGCCTTGGTATAAGTACCATAATGTGCTCTGATGTGAAGAAAATAATGGACCACACCACTCAGGCCTTCCTTTGCCTCCGTCATGTCTGCTATTTTTTTATATCAGGAGCTCATTGTGATTTATTATCATGCTTATGTTATCAAAAAACTATATCAAACCCATTATATCAGAAGTGGATGTGATGACTGGATTATATCCAGACTAATAACTGGCCAAAAATGGCAAACCATTATATCACACTATCCCATAGGAATCTAATCTGATGCATTTCTCCCACTCTCAGCACTCTGTCTCAACAGATACAACACTGGGTAGGAAACTGTGGAGGAAGAGGATGGGAACCACTCAGAACCATCCACGTCTATCATCTCCAAAACTAGCCAAAATGAACAGAACCATACTGACCACATTGCCCCGAGGGTTCAATTTGGCTGGTGGCCTTTTAATACACAGTTAAATAGATGTCATTGTACAACAAGCAAAACAAGAACTTCTGTAGACACCATCTGACAATCTCATCTATTCATCTGAGTCCAAAATGGAGCTTTTGAAGATAAAAAAAAGTAACTCCTTTCCCATGAAACAATCCAAATGTCTCTATTCTACACCCCCCCAGCCCCACCCCCCACCCCTTTTGTTCAACCATTCATCTGTTTCATCACAAGCGCCTTAATATTGGAACAATCCTGATTGCTTCTCGAGGCGTTATCTCCTGAAAGGCTTCTTTCCCTTTCGTCCTGCTCTCTAATTCCCGAAACCCTCCTCCTGTGTTTCCCCACTTCGTAGCATCGGGCCTGTTTATTCCCCAAGCTCTTAATCTGTTTTAAGTGATGAATACTTTGGAACAGTGAAGAAAAAGGCCTTAACATGAAGACAGCCCAGGCATCCTGTGCCATCCTGCTATCCTTGGTGGTCTTCTAAAGCTCCCTCTCCCTCTGTTTCTCCATGTGATTGTGCCTAGTATGGTTGGAGGCTCATCGCAGCCTACATGTGATTTCACATGGGCTATAGAGACACTTAGCGCCTGTGGCTCTGTCCCTCCCACACACAGTCTGCTAGGAAGAGCTGTACCACTCACAATCCAATGTGTGGGTTTGCTGAGAAGCGCCTGTAGTGATGACAGTGTGTCTGTGTATGGAGAGTGTGTGTTTGCGAGAAAAGACAGAGTGTGTACTCGCTTGTAAAGTGCGCGTGTGCGAGTCCGATGCCAAGACCACACATCCTGTACGGTTTTTGTAGAATCGCACACACAGAAATACACTGGATGTCAGCTAGTGGGTTGGTAATGGTAAGTGACAGGGTGAGACGAGAGACAATGATGATCCCTTCACCGTCCTAAAATGGATCGGTGCTGCGTCCTCCCCCCCCAACCCTCACCCCAGTCCAACCCTTCCATCCCACGCTTGTCCCTGTTCCCTGGCCCTGAGCAGATAACCACAACAGGACCACAACTGGGACGGGGAACGAATCTCGGGAGGTGCGTCCCATAACGGTGACGCTCTGCTCCGGCCAAGAGAGCGTGGGCACAGTGGGGCTGATACCCCAATGGTTTGTGGGTAGAGGTGTCACACTCGGTTCCAGCCCTCGAGGGTCGAGGCATAAGGGGACACTGTCTTTTTCTTGTCCAGTCGGACAGCGTTGGTCACAGTGGATTTCCAGAGCAGGCTGAGGAGCATCGCATGGTCCCACACCATGTTAAAGACTGTGGGACGGCAGCCATTTGTAGTCCTGTTTGGACAGGCGTTAGTGTGCGGTGGGCTGGTGATATGGACGTTGGAACAAAGGGGATTGAGACAAGTGTCAGCAACAACAACAACTACAGCCCAGCCTGTGTTTGATTTGATGCAGTTTGCTTCAAGCCAAAGCCACTGCTTTTATTTTTACAGCATCAAGGAACAAAGCCCAACCAAGATGTCAGATGTAAAGTTTCTCTGCAGAAACAACAACCTTTAAACCTACAGAGGCACTTTAAACTGCACCAGGTATCACTACTGTTAGATTTTCTTTTCTTTGTTTCAGTATAAAAGGATAAGGAAAATAAACAATAAACTAAGAAAAGAGCTTACAGATCTACAATGGTAAAGTGACAAGACCAGGATTATATCGGAGGTTTTATTAGGCCTCTAGTAGTGGGCTGATTACAATAAAACCAGGAGAGAGACAACACAAGATACTCATGAATACAAATATCATATGTGGTATGCTTGAGTGCAAGGTAATGTGCTTGGTAATGCTTGGTACTTTGTAAGCCTGTAGCATGTGTTTGTTGTTGTGTGCAAGTGCCCGGCTGCTGTAGCAAACAAGCGTGAGCAGGGCCCATAAATCGTGGCACTATCAGTGGTCCGGTCTCCGCCACCCTTGTGTTCTTTTATTGAATGTTATTGTAGCTGGACGGCCCCTCTGTAGATATTTCCTGGTCAGAAATCAAGATCAAAGCCAAGGGTGTCGGAGACCGGACCACTGATAGTGCCACGATTTATGGGCCCTGCTCACGCTTGTTTGCTACAGCAGCCGGGCACTTGCACACAACAACAAACACATGCTACAGGCTTACAAAGTACCAAGCATTACCAAGCACATTACCTTGCACTCAAGCATACCACATATGATATTTGTATTCATGAGTATCTTGTGTTGTCTCTCTCCTGGTTTTATTGTAATCAGCCCACTACTAGAGGCCTAATAAAACCTCCGATATAATCCTGGTCTTGTCACTTTACCATTGTAGATCTGTAAGCTCTTTTCTTAGTTTATTGTTTATTTTCCTTATCCTTTTATACTGAAACAAAGAAAAGAAAATCTAACAGTAGTGATACCTGGTGCAGTTTAAAGTGCCTCTGTAGGTTTAAAGGTTGTTGTTTCTGCAGAGAAACTTTACATCTGACATCTTGGTTGGGCTTTGTTCCTTGATGCTGTAAAAATAAAAGCAGTGGCTTTGGCTTGAAGCAAACTGCATCAAATCAAACACAGGCTGGGCTGTAGTTGTTGTTGTTGCTGACACTTGTCTCAATCCCCTTTGTTCCAACGTCCATATCACCAGCCCACCGCACACTAACGCCTGTCCAAACAGGACTACAAATGGCTGCCGTCCCACAGTCTTTAACATGGTGTGGGACCATGCGATGCTCCTCAGCCTGCTCTGGAAATCCACTGTGACCAACGCTGTCCGACTGGACAAGAAAAAGACAGTGTCCCCTTATGCCTCGACCCTCGAGGGCTGGAACCGAGTGTGACACCTCTACCCACAAACCATTGGGGTATCAGCCCCACTGTGCCCACGCTCTCTTGGCCGGAGCAGAGCGTCACCGTTATGGGACGCA
>BRZM01002301.1:14053-34595 GCA_033238685.1 Lates japonicus
ATCAGCCAACTCACGCTTCACTCTGCTCCAGCTGCCCCACCTCAACCTGAGGCTACATACACGCACATTCCTTCAACTACTCAGTGACTCAGTGACCCGGCTACAATGGACGCACCACGGCTTTTGTTCCAGGAAAATCAGATTTAAGCATTGTTCAGCTTGGAAACCTCTGCCCAAAACAGGTGCTGCCAATATTTAGAGGTGTCTTTGTTAGTTGTCAACTGTGATCAGTGTGTGACAAGAGACACACCTCTGCCTGCTGGGTCCAGTTTGTGCAGCTGACTACCCACGACAAGATGCACTGGCAGTTTACGTGCAATACATGGCCGAACACACACACACACAGTCGCGGCACATGGTACAAAACACACGGCTCCCGTTGTTGTCAAAGCCGTGAGAGGAGACAGGGTACAATAGGAGGTCCACCAGAACGGGAAAATAAAAACCTAAAACATAAATAAATCCCGGAGTAAAAGAAGCAAAAGAGGGATTCAGAACATGCCTGTGCAATTTATGCCAACTTCACCTTCAACTAACACCTTCACCCAAGGGCGAATTTACATTTCAACTTTGGAGGCGAGATTCGGGAAACTCAAGGCCCTCTCAATTATAGTCTAATTCCAGGTTCATAACACTGCACCTACTACGTAACCCTTTTGGCACCCAGACAAATTAGTAGCATATAAATATAATTTAGCATGAGCTGCAATTTAACCGACATCCTGCCCTGATAGTGTATATAAAAAGGGAAGTAAACTGTAATTTGTTTACAGAAAAGTTGACTACATGATAAAGCCACTTTGTTGAAGTTAAATGATGAATAAAATTATATAATACATAAATAACTTAATAAATAGTCACTAATTAAACTGAAATAGCAATGTGGTGTCGAAAATCGCCAGCTGTTAAAATTACCACCTCCAGCGTTAAGAATTGAAGTTTCGTCTTTGATTGGACGTTTTACATCACTTCTGCAACACAAAAACATGTTTTTATTAAGACGTTTTTTCAAGTACCAGATGGGATTTTAAGCCACAACCTCTTTTTAACCAAACTGCTCTTTTAACCAGCTGAGCTATCGAGGCTTTCTTGAGTCGCATCAACTCCCACAAAAATTAACTAGAAACAGAGTTCAGGGGTGAGACTCTATTAAGAAGATGGATCTAGGAGGTCTCTGAGGTTGGAGCTGAATTGGCATTGCTGAGTGCAGAATATGGGAGAAGTGGTATGCAAATCTCCTATTTCCAGCGCTTCCACACACATCTGTAGCGTGGTCGAAAATCATGCCAATGAAGTTCATCTCCAGCATTAACTGAAAAACAGACATAATAGGAGACTCTTTTGGATGGAGGCATGTCACGAACCAAGGCTGGAAAGTCATGCCCTTCAATGCTTTTATCAGTCATCTAAGAGTTTCAGAAACAAACTCAGTGCTCAGCTTAGCTACAAGCATTTTTTGACTAAAGCTTACACAGCATACAGAAAGTCATTAGCTTCCTCACCATGTACAGCATTGTGTTTAGTAAGAGCATTGTTGAGGGTCCATCTGGAGGTTTAAGAAATCCAAACAACTGAAAATATGTTCTCACCTATCCCACACATTTGTTCTAGACTTGCATAGTGAAAATATAGCATGGAATGCAATTGTTACACTATGTTCTTACCTATGCTGCTGTGTTTTCGTAATATTGATATTTGCATATGTATTTGGCAATGAGGCTATTTCTTTCTTTTTGCGTTACCTTTAGCAATTCTATTTTCACTGTTGCACATCAAGCTGTAATCACCTAAAAACTTTATGCACCAGGTTATCATTAGGTTTATGTGTTCGCCAGCAATTTAAAGTTTCTTAAAAGTAGCAGAGATCTGATTGTTTAATGGAGTATTAGCTTGCAAACCACACATTGTTTACACCAGGGATTGTTAAAAAGTATATAAACAGATGCTGGCCAAAATTACCATCTGACTCAACTTGTTACCCCTCAGTCCATAAATACATAGTCGGTTAGGACCAGCCCACTTTTCCATCAACACAATGGCAAGGTATCGGCTGGTGAGACTGGGTTGGGCAGGTTTAACCGCTTACAGCTAGGAATTATTTTCAGATAAACAGCCCAGGCCCTGAGCTGATTGGGGAGGCATGGGTATGCAGCAGGAGCTCCATCCTGTGTCCTTAACTGTAATACACTGGCAGTGAGAGTGGTGATTGGCCTAAAGGCTGTGAGATGTTTATATGTGTGATTATACCTTTTGTGTGCTGAGATCACCTCTGGGATCTATGAACTCGATATCTGAGTTCAACTTATGATATGCTTTTGTGTGAAGTATGTATTCTTAACGGGGAAAAGGAACTCACTGCACCTCATCTCAAAGCTGAAGGTGGCTTGGGGTGCAGTGAGAGGGAGGATATGGGTCAGAGGGGAGAAACAACAGTACAGTAAGAAGATGAGGAAATGAGGGTCCAACGAGAAGGGAGGAATTAAGGTCTAGGAGATGGAAGGAAACAATGCCAATAAGTTATGGGGAGGAAGAAGCAATATGAGAAGGGGAGGAAATAAGGTCTAAATGATGGACAGAGAGAAATAAGGTGAGAGAAGGGAGGTGAAACACTTAAAGGGAGGAGAAATGGGCAGTAAGATGGGAGTGACACAAACACCTGTTAGAAGGTGAGTAAAACAGTGGTGGTGGGAAGCAGGAGGTCCATAGGGAGAAAATAAGGTAAATTAAAAGAGAAGAAAAGGAGGAGGAAAAAGTCTGTAGGAGGGAGGAAGAAAGTCCAGTGAGGTATTAGATAAGGTCTATCAGGGAGGGGGAGGAACTTGTTCTTCCAGGTAATCTGGGAAGGACCACATCAGCAGATGCTGTGATTTGAATCACGGAACTAGGAGTGTTTTGCAACATGTAAAAGCCAGACAAATGTCTGTGTATGTAAGCGTAATTTATTTCATATTAGCAATGATGACAAAAATGGAGAATTACTGCAATTTCACACCAAAAAGCACAAATGAACCATTTTCTTCCTGCGGTGTGTGTGTTCTCTCTGACACCCAATACATAAGGATACACAAACACTGCCTTACTCATTCTCATCCCTGTTTCTCCTTGTTGATCTGCCCTCTGTGTCTGTCTCTTGCTGCTTCAACTTCTGTCCTCTCTCAGGGACAACCAGCTTGTGTGTTTGCTTCCTTCTCATCTCCTGCAACACACTCCAGGATTTTAGATTACAGCTCATTAATAATATACTCCATACACCCACTAATAAGCAATATGAATCACAAACACTCATATATCCGCCCACAGACATGCAACCATACACAGACGCGCACACACACACTATGCCTCCAAGCTACGACGAGATATGTCCTGAGTATATTACAGCCCTGATTATTTTTAATTACAACATGGCCTTTAACTGTGGAACTGCAACAGTTACATAAATGAGAGCTCTAATCAACTGGCTCCTCAGGCCTCCCCTCCAACTGCTGATCTCAAAAAATAAAAAACAAACAGACGGCGTCACAGTCCTGCTCGCTTCTACCGCAAAACACACGTCAGCGCCCAACATTACCCCGCTGTGATGTCATGTCCTTTAAATGCTCCAGACAGTTAGGGTGAGAGAGAGCAGGAGGACCGCATGCAAACACACACACACACACACACACACACACACACACACACACAAGTGCATACGGTACGCACGGGCACATGTGTAGCACAAGTGCTCATGTGCACGCCGACACACAGATCTGAGATGGCAGGGGCGTGATGGTGGTTAGTGAGAGAGAGCAGGAGGAGGTAAAGGGCTGTGGTTGATGTCAAGAGTAAGGCTTTGGATATTCCTTCGGTCAAGAGGGTAATGATGGGTGAGAGCAGGGTGAGAGAGGGGTGAGAGAGGGGGTGAGTGGGGGACACTAGGGCATAAATGTCAGGCACGCTGTACTGATTTTCTGTCAGGGCCTGTACAACCTTAGCCTTCCTTTCACTGTTCTGCTATGTAAAATATGTTGAAATCCCAGGGCCAGGCATACGCAGAACATGCGGCTCATCGGTCTGGCCAAGTGTACGCACACACGCACACACGCTCACACACACACACCTTTGATTAGGCACTCACACAGTAGGTAAACATAAACACAAACTATATTGACCATAAATGCACACACAGCGTAGTTATACTCTGTTTCTGCATTTGTGAATGTGCTACACACTGCTTGAAAAAGGCGAAAAAAGGAAAACCAGCATGACACACACACACACACACACACAACTAATGTGCCAATAAGAGCAGCCATTTAGTCCTGTCCACACTGAGTTCATAGAGGGTTAGTGGGAGCAGCTCTCCAGCTGGGGTATAAAGATACTAATCAAACACGACAGATGGACACACACACACATGCTCACACACACATGCACAGGACTTATAAAAGTTTGATAACCACACCCATGCCCAGAGACGCCTATGTACAAAAAACACTGCATCAATTATCACATCAACATTCAGCCCATCAGCACAGCAGGATTTATACAGGGGGGGTGGGAGGGTGGGGCAACAGCAAATAGTCCCTAACGCATTGATCGGCCCTCTGTCCAAGACAAACATGCTGATGCTGATGAACTGTGATCCGAGGGAACTCGTGCGTTTCACTTATAGCGGTTCCCGATCCCAACCAACGCCGGTATCTGGGACAAACCGGGCTGAGACAATAAGTTGCTTTTGCTTTGAGCCATGATACCGCGTGGAGACCACCTACTCTGCTGCAACTGCCTTTTCCTCCATTGCCTCCCTGACCTCCAATCTAGCTTTCCTCCTTCCCTCTCTTACCCTCCCCTCTCTCTCCCTCTTTCTCGTCTTTCTTCACTCCTGACTGTCCATTCTGTTAAGCTGACCCACACTCTAAAAACAGCCTGGGTGCGTTTGAGTGGCATAGGCAAGGCAGGGGGCTCCTGGGTCTCCATTTAGCCACTTCCTGTTTGAGGGAGCTAATATGTATGCTCCTCCAGCCATTAAGGTTTCTACGGCCATGTAACCCAATGAGGTTTTTCAGAGACTCATGAAGCCAAGAGCCAGATCGCAGCTACAAAGACCCCGCTTGAATATGTGCAAATGTTGGAAAAAATCTCCCCTCAGCTTGTTTTGGTAGACAAACACAGATTGGAATGCTAAATATATGCATATGATTGTTTCAGTTTTGTTATTCAATATTTCAGTTGATGAGAGTAAGTAAGCTGCCCATTGGACAGAAAAACTGATGAACTAAGCTGGGGAATTGTGTGCATCTTCCTCCCAAATATATACTGTATGCTAATCTAATCAGAGCACAAAACAATGAGATATAGTTTCTCTCACTTGATGCACACACACAGACACACACACACACACAGACAGCTAGTTCAGGCCATTGCCGGGTCTTCAAGCTCACCAAGAGGTCCATAAGTACTGAAGGCTTTTCTTCCTGTCACAGCATGGGGTACACAACTAACTCTGTGTGTGTGTGTGTGTGTGTTGAGAGTGTATGTTTTCAGCTGGCACCTCTCAACTTTGACAGCGACATGTCTCCTGGCACCCGCAGGAACAAATTTGTCTTTGGGGTTTGGTTCGGTCTTCGTCTCCGATGTGTGTGTGTGTGTGGGTATATGTGCATGTGTGGGTGAGGTAGTCAAGAGGTCTGGTCATTATCACCACTACAGCCAGTGAGCATGTGGACAGAGAAGCAGGGAAAAAGGTAAAGCAGGGTGGAGGAGGAGGTAAATAAGGACAGAGCTGAGAATTGATGCTTGAAGGCCAAGGGGTGAAAATAATGAGCACGTTTGAAAAAAAATATCTAATGTGAACACATAATTCACACAATAAATCATAAAATCCTACTGAGCATGGTCTTTTTTTCCCCATTGTTTGGCCAAAATAGATCCCTTACCATTGTGAAACTATCCTTGCGGCAAACATAAGAACATGCACCAGTGAGTTGCAGGTTGATATTTCGCTAGTCACTGCAATGCTTCGGCAGAATCAGAGGTGTGGCTTTTCCCAGCTTGTCTTAGCTGTGGCGCATAGTCACTTCGGGCCTGTGTGTGGTCCCCTGGTGGTTCAGCTGCTCAGAATCATTTCCATTTAAACATATCTGTGGTCTTCAAAGCAAACCACCAATGTTATCCACTCCATTGGAGGTAACACCAAAAAGCTTTGCCCTCTCCGTGACCGCTTGCTTGCGTGTGTGTGTATACGTTAGTTCATATGTGTGTTAACGCTCGGTTAAGACTGAGGCTGTATGTGCGAATGTTTCAAGGTGTGAATACGTGCGTGATTCACTGTCATCCGTCTTCCGGCTTATTAGCGAAGGGAGATTTCTCATGTGGTCGAGATAATGGCGAGCAAACATTGTTAGAGATAGTGCAAGTGCGGATGGATGGGTGTGTTTTGAACTGCAGGGGCCCTGGAGGGCATTGTGTCCCAGTGATCAGTGACTCCTCTCTCAGGGGTTCCTTCCCACCACAAACAGCAGCAGCGCATCGGATCATTGGGAAGGAATGTGGGCGCCTGCTCATAAAATACCTTCATTGATGTTTCACTCGCTTGCTGTGTCTTTGAATCAGTCGCTTTTGATGGACGGGGGTTATAGGTGAGACCAAGCTTGTCCACGTGAATCTTTCTGCGCTGATCCAAACCTGCAAAGACACACACATTTATGTTTGCATAAAGAAGGATTTGTTTTTATAATAGATCTTCAGCATGTACAGGTTGCCAAGTTAAATGTACTTTTTCTTTTTTCTTTCTATTTTCAAATCATCAAAATACAATTATTGTTTGATAACAAGCTGAATCTCACCATCACCTGTGTATTGACTGTATGAATATGAGCCGAGCATTGTGGGAAATCTGTGTGCTTTTTTTTAGCATCTTCATGGATTCCCCCTACCTGTGAGGTGGGAAAACAGCTTACACAAAACAGAGATAAGCATTTATCACTCACAGGACCACGAGGTGGCAACAGGGGCTGCCACTGTGGCATCTCCCCAGAGAGAAGATTGCTTTCCCAAGTCTGGCTTTTGTGCGCACACTGAACGCACTTTCCCATAACTCATCTGGCAAACAGGAAGGAATAGCAGACCGGATTAGATCCGTGTTGACTCAAAACAGCTCCAATCCCATTATGCAGTGATAAATGACCCACCAGCGAGTCAGAGAGTCTTTGGACCATAGAGAGAGGAAGAGCAGGATGAACTGAGAATGATTAGAGAGTCACACAGTTTTGCTCGAGGGACAAGATCAGTGAAACAGCAGAGGATAGATTAGGCCACTAGGATGGTGAGAATTACCTTGTCAGTAGAGGAGGAAGTGGGGTTGTGTGGGGGGAGGTTAGCAGAACTGGTGAGCTGAGAGGTGGAGAAAGAGATGGAGATGAAGCATGTCCCGTTGCTGACCACAGGGACCTTGGTGTTGACGTGGAGACCACAGCAGAGTGGCCTCCTGCTGGCACTGACAGAGAACTTTTATCGTTATTTTTTTAAAACCAATGTACGCACACACAAACATATAAGAGTTGGCCTAGCATGGCACAGCGACCCTGCATCTTGCATCTATGTGCACATGGGTATGTTTGTCAGAAAATTTGATTGTTTGTGTCTATTTCCTAAACAAATACAGATGTAAGTTGTGGTTGGCCTTCGATTCCAGTGTCATGGTCTTTATTGTCTCTCTTTGTGTGGGGGATAAGCCTCTGGGGTAGAGGCGTACATGAATGACAGAAGAGCAAAACACCAGATGCTCACACACACACAAATACATGCATGTGTACACTAACACACGCACACACACACAATCTTAGGCCTGCCACATCTCACATCTCACATCACATATGGAGGCCAAAAAAGCAGGCAAACGTTTCCCTAACCATTTAAGCAGATACTGTATTAATCAGTCAAACCTGCCAGCAACAATAGAACAACCTATAGGGATGAGAGCGGATCTTTCATATTAAGTCTATTGTTCTATTCAAGGTCTGCTTTGCTAAGAAGCTTTTCATTAAAATGGCTTTCAACAACAGCATAAATTTTAAACATCATTTTATTTCAAAAGTACACAAACAGGACCAATATCGCTCGATAAGGCAAAGCTCAAATATTAATAACCACTCACGTCAGAGGACTCAAAATCTCATAGTCACAGTTTATGGGTACCACTTGCAAATCATAAATAAAACTCTTTTTTTTTCTTCATATATATACTAGAACTTATTTTTTTCTCAACATGAAAAAAAGATCATTAGACAAACATTTCATTACAACCCCAGCCACATATAATCATCTTCATCTTCAGTATGTTTTTTTTTTTTTAAATATTCAGAATCATTATTGTCCATGAAAAGTCAGAGTGGGCCGAGGAAAAGGTGCGCCTGTCTTTCTCCACATTGGTGTTACGTGGCTCTAATGCCCAGTTCCAAGCCCAGCTACAGAGCCCAGCCCTTAGCTGCTACCTGAAAGGACTGAACATAGTGGCGAGTGTCAGTGGGTATTACTGGACCACTTGCGCAGTTTTTAAGCTACTAAGTGCATTGTTAGCATATTACTATGTTCGAAACTTTGCATCTCCCCAAAACTCTCTCAGTGCAGCTCATGTGATATTGCTAAAGCACCTTAATGATCACTACTTAGCAGCTGTAATAGTTATCCATTATAAATCCTTTCAAATAAGTGTTTTGTAGGGGACGTACCTCTGGGCTAGGGGCTTTGTAGGTGGCGGGTTGAAATTGGGCAAATTTCTATAAGGAGTGTTTTTTTCTGTGGCATCGTCACGATTCTTTTGTATGCCGAGCCAAGCCGATCCAAGTCGAGTGCTGGATGGAGAGGCGTGGCCAGCTCTGGTCACCTAGGGAACAGCGCCAGGAGGATGCAGAGCAGCGTCGCCGCAAGAGACGGGGTGAGGCCAGCAGCTCCTCCGCACTCCATTGAGTTCTCCTGGAGACAGAGGGAGGCATTATATGGACAGATGTGGGATATTTTACTAAAACACAAAACCAGAATCAGTGGAGGATGCGTTTATGAAAGAGAGTATTGTGTGTTTGTGTGTGGGGCAAGTACCTCGGGGTGAAAAGGGTGACAGGTATCTGGGCGCCTCCTGTCCTTTTGCATCTTCAACCTCTCGCACTTAAGAGATTCATTATGTGCAGCTGAAGTCAAGGCAATAATAGACAATGTGTACCCTCTGCAGGGTGTTTTCCTGCTGGAGTGTATTTCTTGTTTATAATGGAAAGGAATGCATGTTTTTGAGTGCGCCATGGAAAGAGGTTCTTCTGAAGGCAGGGATATTTTTCGCACAGCAAGACGTGCAAAAAAAGGAGCCGACTTTGAGCAATGTTTGATGAGTTTTCTTTTGTTGCGTAGCAACAGAATAGCAGGCTTTATGCTACAGTAAGCACTCCACAACAAAATAAACAGTGGTGGACGTGTATATACAGCGCGACTGCGCTGCATAAAATTTTCAGAGAAATGCACACTGTAGGAGAATCCAGCATGGGTGTGTGGTGACGAGCTAAGTTCCTTCAGTCTGAATCCACTTTGAGCTGTGTCTGCTATTGATCAGTATCCAATCACAGCATGGGCTACACACACATACACACACACCGTGAAACAGACTTGTAGTAGTAGAGTTCTGTTTCGCAGCCTTTGCTTCAGATCTTGTCCCACAGAAGGCTCCCATCTCTTTCATTCACTGAAAGGGGTAGAGGGCAAACAAACTCCCCAAAGCTTCCCCACAAATTTTAAATGCTCACCATTATTCCCATCAGAGTTGCGTCAATGGATACACGCTGGCTATAATGATTCTGAGACTGGAAGGAATGAGCTGGAAGAAAAACAAAATTAAGTAATATTGTCATTTTTCTCAGCGAGGAGAAAACAGTCTATCTGGGATTGTTGCAACAGGTTAAGATTGCCCCGAAGAGCCATCAATCCACTAATTCGTTTATTCATTTGTTTGTTCATTCATTTGCAAATACCCAGCATGTCTCGGTAGAGAATTTTCAAACTGTTGACCTGTGCTAAATCCCCATCCCCAACCCCCTCACTTCCCCAGTCTTTGGCCAGCGAAGGATATACATGATTTCGACGGGGTCCATGGTGATTGGCTCGAACATGCTGCAGTCGCACTTGTTGTCCACCACCACCATGAAGAGATTACTGCTGGGGATCTGCTGGATCACAAAGGACCTGCCAATCAACAGCACAGACAGCCAGAAACAAAGAGATGAGGAAGGAAGAGAGGGGAGAGAGGGAGCGAGGGGAGGTCGAGAGTTGGGATTGGCGAGTAGACAAGGCGCATGGGTATGATGTAAATTTCCATGTGTGTCAGAGGATTTGTGTTATGAGTGTTTGCATTCTCCCCTGGCAGAGGGGGAGATGCACTGAAGAGACTCCACTGGATGCATGTCAAGAGGACGACTTGTCTCACCGCCAGCCGTCAATAAACATGCAGAGAGACAGACACAGACACACATATGAAGCATACACACATACTTCTCTAACTCACTCCATCCCTTCTTCTTCCTCATCCTCTTCCCTTCTTTTGCCTTTGTTATATCCTATCCAAGGCGAGCACCAATGAAGTGTTGCCGAATATAAAACACTCCAAAGGGAGACAAATGGGAACCACACTTTTGTGCTCATAGCTTCCCATGGCTGTGTTTTACTGGCCTGAAAGATCAGGCCTCGCCTCGGCCTCCTGGCCAGTGATTTATGACCGTGGATAAGCTTTATGAAGAAGAGAGGTCATAAAGATGATCTCTTCTTTCTGTCACCCTTTCTTTCTTTAACTCTTGCCTCTCACTCCCCCACCCCCACCCCTCTGCCACAGCTGGGTGATTTATCAAGTTCACCATATGAGAACGCGCACGTGTGACTAAGTGAACACACACAGACACAAAAGTACACATGCACGCGCTTTCTCCGATCTCTGTGAAGGAGGACAGGAACTAAGATAAAGGGGGAGAGACCTGATAGATCAAAACAAACCTAATATCTACAGGAATATCTCCATCCTTTCTAATTCAATACCATGACCAATTTAATCTGACCACAAACAGACTCCAATCCCTGAGTAGCACCAATCCACCGCACTCTAATACAGTTATCCCACCGTGACCAACCAAACCCAACCAAACCAGCCCAGCAAATAGGCCAAGCCATTTCCAATCAGGGTGAATTAGGATCTGCTGATGTTTAATAATCCGTGCTCACCCCTGCACAGCGCCGGGCCGGCCCACCTCAGCCCGCTGATAGAAAGCAGAGCAAGTGTTCTTGGAGAAAAGACTTAAACACATCCTGACAGCACAGCTGCTGGCCTTGAACATACCCAGTGCTGGGAAAGGGGAGCAACTACACCGCATATGAATACACACACACACACACACACACACACACATACACACATACAAGGATGTGTGCAATATGCACAGATTCACAGAGACAGACATCAATGCATACTCTCTTGCACAAACAACGGTATAGACAAACAGATGTGTTCCTGACATGGTCTACTAGTGCTGTGGCTTCAAGTTATTTGGGCCAACAAAGAAACGGACAACAACTACATCAAATGTGTTCCTCTGAGAGAAGTTGGAGAATGACAGAGAGACAGATGAGAGACAGGGACAGACGACCCTTTGAGTGACACAGAGACCGACAGCAAGAAAGATAAGCCAGTAAAAGAAAAAGAAATCAAGAGTTAGATAGATGCCTAAAGCTGATGTGGCAAAAGACAGACACACACACAGAGTGATGTGGTGACAGAACGTGTCTTCTTCTCAAAGCTCTGACAACACATATCACACAATCTGTAGCTGAACCTGATGAAAAGTAGCAGTGCTTATCAACACTTTCTGATCGTGAAGAAAAATGTTTAATCTTTCCAGTGTCATCTTCACTGAAGCTCATTTTAGGGGTTAGAGCTACGACAAGATAATACTATTTCACAGTACATTTTTAAGTTTGCATTGTAAAGTTTTTCTACTTTTCACTGTGAAATTGTTCTGTGTTCAGTTTTGGCTAAATCCAATATTTTTGTGTGCCCTGTAGAGAATGTTCAAATTTTTCCAGTGATTTAATCATTGCATAACTTGACCATAACCATAACTGCATGCACTGTATGGTTTTCAGAAATATCTGTCATCACAGTTGGGAAATGTGACCGGTAATTACTGTGTGTAATTTAACAATTACTAATTCAGTGAGCTGAAATTGCTCCAATAAAATCTCAGCAAACAGACTGGCGAGTTTTCAGAGCAATGCTGTCGTTTTTATTTCCATTTCTCTTATTACTTTGGGGGAAAATGGGCACTATGATCACAGCATGCAATTTATGTATTCAAGGGATAAGGTAATATAGATAAAAGAGATTTTTTTTGTTTATTATATTTATATTTTTAGATATATTTAGATTTTTGCATTTTTACCATCCTGTTTTTTTTTTGTTTTTTTTTACCTATGTGTGTCAAGAGGACTATTTAAAAAAAAGGTCAATTAATTATTATTACTTAATTTAACATGTAACTCTCAACATAAAATAAAATAACAGATATTAAAATTATAAATATTGGTTCTATAAAGATTGCTGTACCAATTCTGTAGCATTAAATTTTTTTAAAAAAAAGCTGCTTTAAAGAAATGAAACTTTCATTATAGCACGTTGGGAGTAACAACTTAATAATAAACAATTATCTAAGCAATGCCACAACTGTTAGTGTTGCCCCAGAAAAAGCGACAGATGTATCTCAAGAATCTCTAACAGATGAAACCACGTCTACATGTCCGACTGCAGAGCAGAGGCCGTAGCTCACTGCAACTTTGAACCTCTCTCTCTCCTTTTTCGGGACATTTCTCGTCTGGGACGGTTGAGAGAAAGAAAAAGGAGCCTGTGGAGCGGTAGGATATATGGTCTTGAGTATTGTCACTAATAGTCCCCTTGAAGACCTTCTCTGGTCAGAGACATGACACAGTCTTTGTCCTGAATCTCATGTTACAGTCTAGAGAAGCTGGCAGTGCATTAATGGAGGTTAAGTCATCCTATAGGGCCACTTAAACTATTATATCACTAGCAAGATTTCAACATTTCTTGTGCTCTATCACTCTGTTTCACCCATCAGGAAATAATGGACAAATACAAATACCCACATTGCACACACACACACACATATAAACACACACAAAGAGTCAAACAGTACAGTAAAGAGAGGTTTAACAGGCAAGAGCTTAGGGTATATTTCCTAGAGCATAAAGTACACACACGTGTCCCAATGAAAATATGAGAGAAAGGCCTCAGTCAGCCTGTAACGTGAAACAGATGTTTATCACCAATATCCTCTATTACTAATATGAGCTGTAAAGTTCCATATAACCGAAATAAAAACTCCATTTTTACTTTGTCAAATTCATTGTGCTTTAAAAAAGATTTATTTAAAGGCGACATGTTGCTCAGAGCGCAAAGCCCTGCCCGCTAATCCCTGCTCTGGTGTCATCATTGGAGATGAGGCCATTCTTCTCTGAAGCACACTTATGTCATGTGTATATGTGCGCTGTGGGTGTGAGAGGGTGCTGTGTCTGTATGTATGTGTATGTGTGTGTGTGTTTGTGTGCACAATGTGTGTGTGTTTTGGGGTCTGACTGCATCCCCAAACCTCATTTTACTCCTGGCACCCAGGGCAGTGGTTACCCTGCTGACCTTGTGGGGCTGTACCGGCAGCAGACACACAATGAAAACACACACACATACATACACACACACACACACACAAACACTGAGTTCTGAGCGTCCCTGGCAGTTCCACAGCTGGGAGCAATGAAGGGCCCATTGGAGGGATCCAGAGAACACCCCACAATTGCCTGACAGAAAAGCCCAAATTGTTAATGGGGACCACACTCATTTTCCCATTTTTAAAGGAAGCCTTTTTTTTTCCACCTCTCTCCCTCATCTCTAAATGCCTCGTATTTCAAACTGCTGGAGGAGAGAGTGAGTGTCTGTGTGTGTCTGCATGTTTATCTCTGATGGATTGCTTGGATAAAAGTGTTTTCAACAGACAACAAATGATTTAAATGTGTTCCTCATTATCAGGGATTATAGAGATAAAAAATATTTCGCCAGGATGAGAGTTAACAGGATAATTCATTTTTCACTGTGAGCTTGTTTTATACAGCACAGTGGCCAGCTTATATCCAACAAGTTTTACTCCACAATAGACAGTAATATATTTATGTGACTTTGTTGTCAATTTATATTCACATGTATCTGTTTGTGTGTCACATACTTGATGCAGCTATTGCAGTCAATGTTGCCCGTGTTCTCTTTGATGGTTCTCTCGGACACAAAGGCCGGATACTCCGTGTCACATGGCACCTGCATGGTCCGACCTATCCTCTGAGCTGGGCGGGGGTCAAAGAAGGGAGAGAATGAGGTAAGGGAGGAGGAAAAGAAGGTAGAGAGAAAAAGGAAGAGACAGAAATAGAAAGATGGAAAGAAAGGAAAAAAAAAAGAAAATGAGTCAAAGTTGGTGGGAAAGTCATGGAACATCCATTTCAAAGTCAAATATGTATTTAAAATAGTTATGCAAATATAGTGCAAGCAAACAGTTAAACACACCACATCCTTACAAACATACAAGTTTTGAAAGAAAGCAGCATTTCTGAACCAGAGCTGCCTCTTGTCCTGCTGGCGATATTTCCACTTGTAAATCTAGGCCAACTGTTCACACAGCATTGCTTGAACTCTCCTGCCACCCAGAGGTTTGAAACAATGCTACAGGATGGAAAGAACTGAGCAGGCAAAAATCACACACTTTTCTATTTAGGTTAATATTTTTTAAAGCAGGCTTACGAGAGCAGGAGCTAATATAAGCCCAATTTGCATATTAAACATAAACACTGAAATAGTTGTGGTTTTATTTTGTAAGCTCAGTTTTATCAGAGTGCTCTACACACATTTTTTTTTTACAACACACACAGATTTCTAAAGATGGTGGATTATGTGTATAATTCGAATGGAGTGGTTTAATTACTAGGTGTCAGCAACGAAGCAGGATTGTCTGAAAAAAATATGTGTGTGTGCAGTTGTGTATTAACCATATGCATGTCAGAAATGCAGCCTACATGTATACACGCCTGGGATTAGTTCAGCACGAGAAGCTGTGTAGATCGGGTTACGGGCTGCTAAGTTGGGGTGTTTCAGCTGTGTGTAACAGGCCTGTGTCTCTATTGTAAAAAGATATAGAAAGTGCTGCTAAGACCTGAGGCCAGCCAGCTGTGAGATTGTCTCGACTGCTTGGCGAGCGGCGATGCCCAGCCTCACTTCATTCGGGATAAGAGTGTGCAAGGAAAGCATTTTATAGACTTTCATTCTGTGGTTCTTCTCTCTCTCTCCTCTCTCTCTCTCCTCTCTCTCTGTCCCCCCTCTCTTGCATTCACATATGAAATATTTTCATATTAGTTTTGGCTGGAATTAATACTACAATGTGATGCTGCGTCGTGGGGCTTTAATTTCAGACAGGCAAACAGCATTCAACACTCCATAAAGCATTAGGCATCGCAGCTTTCATAGCTGGCTGAAATCATATGAGAATGTGTGTGTGTTCACGGAGGAAAGTGAGACAGAAAAAGAAAGGAAGGACATAAAACCAGAGAAGGAGAGAAAGAGAGATAGACTGAGTGAGAAAAAGAGAGAGAAGCCTTTTTTCTCCTGTTACAAAAGCGGATATTGCTTCCCGCTACCAATATGACACACATCCTTACAGATCATAAAACCATCAAGTATAACCCCTCTGGGCGCTGAGCAAACACTAATGTTGCAGACACACACACACACACACACTCTCTCTCTCACACGAGGTCACTTGAGGTAATCTCGTGTTCTGCCATTTTTACTTTTAGGTTTTGGTTGCTCTTTATTCCTGTTTTTTCGGTCACTGACTCAGAACCGAGAGAAATGGAGGGGAGATGGCGAATGAAGACAGGAGGGTGGTGGGGACACTGGTTGTTTATTCTGTCACGCAGTGAACTTTGTTCCATGTGAACTCAAGCGTAAGTATGAAAAAACAGACTTGATCAGGTCCAGTCTGTGCTTCTTTCTATGGATTCTTCTATCAAAAATATGACTACAATATTTATTAGAACTTTCATTTTTATTCAAAAAGTATCAGCGTTTTAAATATGTTTTCTTTGCAGCCAATGTTAATTCCCTTCTCTGTTTTGTGAGAGGAAAAACTACAAAATTAAAGAATTGTTATCTAAAATTGCCATTATTCAGAAACCTTAGTTTGGGACCGCTTTGAGAATGGTTTAATTCAGGTTTTGAGTTTAGAAAGAGTTATGATAAGATAAAATATTTAAGACAGGTGGTATTTAGGAACTATGAGATCCTGAAGAATACCTGTCAACAATCAAATACAATATATGAAATATAACTTGAAAGAAGAAGAGAATCCAAAATATTTCTTACTTGTGTCTGTTGTTCTATTATTTTCATGTCATGTTGTTTGCTTTGTAAAGGAGAAATATCTACCATTTCTAGCAATGAAACAAATATTTTATATTTTGAAATCCTAATTATCTTTAACTTTTGACACTCCCAAAACAAAAAATAATCATTTGACTATCATTATCAAATGATTTAAGATCTGTAATGAGATTGCTGCTAGTGAGATGTCAAGCTTCAGTTGTGAATGTATAGTGTGATTATATACATACCTGTATACATTTTAACAGTTTGCAGTGAGAGTTAGTTGTATTCTAATTATACAAAAGTACGGTGAAAATTACAATCTGATTGTTATCTAGATATTGTCATCATAAATTCATTCCAAGTGTTAGTGATAATTGTTGTGAGGAACAAGGTGGTCTGAACTTTATGCATCTTGTTTATCACTGAGGCTATTTTTCTTCCAACATACATTCCATTAAACATGATATAATGAGCTGTGTGCTTATATGTATTGAGTATACTTCAGAGAGAGAGAGAGAGAGAGAGAGAGAGAGAGAGAGATTGAGAGAGAGACAGCCAGCATATCCTAGAGTGTGTTCTGCAACTAGCTGTGGTCAGTACACCAGCTGCCTGGGATGAACTCGACAGGAATCTAAATATGGAAGATATTGACCATAACAATACACTCCAGCTCATGCTTATATAATACTGATGCTTACTCTCTGCACAACAGTTTTACCAACATGATCAAAGTTTCTGCAGACACCCAGAAGAAAAACAAATGACAACTAATTTGGCTTTAAAAGTAACCACAGCACAGATATGAATCTTTGCACCAGTGCCAGTTAGTCGTTGCAATTTCATCATTTAAATAGCAGGCGCCTCTAAAACTTTGAACCACTCAATCATAAAAACAAGTACAACATGTCTACTGGGAATTCTTATTCATTATTATGCCTTCCAGATCATTGCTATTTCAGCTCTTTTCATTTGAGTGTGTGAGAAATTATCTTGACTAACATCTCAGAGCAGTATCTTATTGATCTCATAATTGATCATTTATGTATACAGTGGTGTATTACTTTCCTGCTTCAATTACTAACCTTATAAGATTGTTGAATAAATACCATCAGCCTATATAATAGCGAAAATAATTGCAAAATAAATTCAATATAATTAAAGAATTATTCCATAAGTAGATTTCCTAATTATATCTTTATGCATTAATATACATACATTGTAATGGTAATTTTAAAATATTTATTTATTCTTAGGGTAACATGCTTTTATTAGCAAATTTCCAGTGCCACGTTCAAGGCCCACCTGCGATCACCACCATAGTTGTGTTCAGGTGAAATGTATCTAATATGATGAGATGTTTAAGTTAAAGTTTGTACAGTACAGTACATTCTTTTTGAATCATATACAATTATTTATGTAATTTGATGAAACACCGTGAAACATTAGTAGAACATAAAAAGACAAAAAAACTAAAAACAAACAAACAAATATTCCAAAGACAAAAATTGACTGTGCTGTGACAGACTGAAAAATTACAACCCAACAACTCAATCACTCCCCATCATGTGCACTGTGACAGACCACCCAGAAAACTCCATAGCATTGGCATCACAGGAATACCGGCTCCAGGAGCATCAGGTAGCCATTACTGCTCGCAGTCACAGTGATGCAGTGCATGATGGGAGGATTGGGTTGTCGGTTGTGGTGCAATCTATCACCTTTACAATCAGTACCCTGTCTTAATATTGTTCTGTTTGTTTACAGATTTTGTCTATTCTACTATGTTTCACTTGTGTTCATCAAGTAGATATAATTATGTCTGGCGTGTACTGTACAAGCTTAACAAGCTGCCATCATATTGGGCTACATTTCGCAGTCTCGGCTATAGTAACCACGAACGATAACAGGCACGCAAGCTGTGTTGCTGGAATAGGCGGTCAGGGCAGGTGCCGTTGTCATCGATGATATGAGATGTGTGTTGATTGGAGTCTGCTTGTGGGCGGTGCACAGGGCCCGTTGATTTGTTTGCGTTACTGCTGATGCCACGTGAGCTGGTGTGTTGTTCGGCAACGCGGGGACGCGCTGAGGAGAAGTGACCGACGGCAATCGCTGTTCATGGTGATCAGTTATGGATCGGCAGACACTGCTCTGACGAGACCAGTCAGACGCAATTTCTTCACGTTACTCGTGAAGGTCGGCTGCGTGATGCCAGGCGCAATAATGAATGAAGTCCCGGTGAACATCGGTGCGCTGTTCTTTGTGTTGATCGGTTCAACGGGGCGTCTAAACTTAAAATGATGGTAACGAACTGTTTATGCTGAGTCGCTGTCTGTGGCGGACGCACAAGCGGAATTGAGTTGTCATTCGACCACTATAACTGCGAATCAGAAACGATCGTGATTGACAAACTGTTTGTGAAGGGTCTCTTGCTGTGTTATATGGGCATGAGGCTGGAGGTGTCGGTGGTGTCAGTCGGCCTGTCAACTGTCATGTTGGACTGGGGTCCGGGACCAACTGCAGCACAGTGGTACTCTGACCTCACGGCTAAGGCTACCTCCTCTAGTGCTGTTATCTCTCTCTGCTCTCTCTCTCTGCAATGTACTCACACATCAAAAGGCCACGCAGCTCGTGTAATCGTGTTTTTTGTTACAGATATGCTGGCGGTTGACAGCCTCGGTGATATAGTGCATGGTCGGACGAGCTATTCCTCAATGTCGCTATTACCTCTGAACAGGCGACAATATCTGAATAAATAATCGGGACCCATAGTCGCCAACTGCTGTATGAATAGAATACAACCAACTCTCACTGCAAACTGACAAATTCTGCAGTGTATAATTCACAATACATTAACTGAAACTATCTCACTAACAGCGCAACCACCAGATGTGAAACCCGCGATAACCAACGGTCAAATAGACCGTTGACACCCATTTTTGAGGAAAACTGTCGAAAAAAGTTAAAATAATTAATTTAAAATAGATCAATGACGTTTCCATTGGCAATGAATATTCTCCTTTACAAACAAACAATATGACGTAGTAATGGGGCTGAAGACACAATGAAATAACCTGTGGATTCTTCTTTTCGAGACATATTTCATATATTGTGTTGGTTGGACAGGTACGGGGATGCGGTTCTAAACCACCTGTGTTAAATGTTGTCATCATGATCGCTGCAAACTCAGGCACAGATTAGGCCACTCAGCGCATTCCGAGGCTGAAGTTGAACTCTGAATAATGTTGAGGTACAGATAACAGCCACCAATTTTGGTTTTCCTCCTGGGCACAGGCGTGTGTATATTTAAAACGTTGACTCAAAATGGTTCGTAAGCATATTGTGGTTGTATTTTTGATGGAAGAATCACGGAAGCGCGAACTGACGATCAATGTTTTTCAGCGCACGTTTGATTCACGTAAAGAACAAGATACGCTGCGTACGAAATAAACAACCGGTCAATCTCGGCTGCAACCTCTATTCATCTTCGCCATCTCCATTCGGTCTGGTCAGTGTTGACCACTGAAAAACGGAGACAAAGAGGGCGCAATCGAAAACCTAAAGCGAAATGACGGGCTGCCGGTTACCTGGTGACGACCAGTGAAGGTGACCAGTGTCTGCGTGTGAGGTGTTTGTTTTGACGTTCAGAGGGTTATGACGGTTTTATGATCTGTGGATGATGATGTCATGTTAATGGCGGTGGTATCGCGTAACTGGGAGAAAAGGCTACTCGCTCAGTCATCTGCTGTTGCTCGCTGCTGCGGTTTGTCGCTTCCTTTCTTTTCGCAATGTCACTCGTAATTCATGTGATTTGACCAGCGCTGCGTTATGCTTTGTGGTGGCTGCTGTTTGCCGTCGCGGTGAGCCCGCATTGCATCATTAATTCCGGCCAAAAACAATGGTATTTCGTAATGATACGGAAGGAAGAGGTTTGAAGAGGGGACGGCCTGAATAGTCTGTAAATAACTTTCGCCACGCTCGGTGGTGAACTTTCTGGTGATCAGTTGTTCTGACGCAGGTAACGGCACTCTATCTTTTGCAATAACAATTGCAACAACTGTGGCTTCC
>BRZM01002301.1:165372-196583 GCA_033238685.1 Lates japonicus
ATGATAGCCACATTTGAAAAACATACTGACAGTAACACTTTAAAACAGCCTGCGCGCTACAAAAAAGTCATGAATAACCTGACTGCTGCTATGTAGATGCTGCTTAGTGGATCTGCTGTCTCTGCAGGAAGGGGTGAAGTGTGTAGAGCAGGAGCGCGAGAAATTGGGTCTGCCGGTTCGATGCGGCACCACTATAGCCGATGGTGGCGAGTTCACAGTCCGGAGGCGTTAGCGTCCGCCCGGCAGCACTAACGGATTCCTCTATCCGGATCTCCTCAGAGACAGAGGAGAGGAAAGATGGACAGACACAGGTCGACTGGAGGGAAAAGGAAAGGAGAATTTTTTTTAATGACACTGTCCGCACGCGACAACATTCATTGTGCAGCACACTGTCGTGGGCGTCACACATATAACGTCACACATTTAACCCCTCACTCCCTTACCCAGCAGTGGGAGGATCGCTTGATCTCTCAGAGGTGGTCCTGTGGCAGGGGGACCAGTGCCAGAGTTGCTTGCCCGAGGAGGGCCCGGTACTCCCCACAGATGACTTAGAGTTGGTGTGGAAAGATACGTGGTGAGTAGTCAAACTCCGGCTCTGTGGTGTGAACCAGGACCAAGCACCAAGCCTCTGAACCCCGAGGAGAAATAGAGAACAAAAGCGAACTGGAGGCCACCAGCAAGGCTAGCGTGCAGGGGAGTCAGAGACCTCCCGTAACACGCATACTAATACAGTCGTCGCCAGAATGGGAAGGGAAATTTCAGGTGGGGGCAGATGGAGGAGGGATAGGAGGAGGGTGGAGGAAGCGAGCTGGATGGGGAGGTGGAGGAAGGGTAGAAAATGAGCAGGAGGCCAGGAGAGGGGAAGGAGGTGGTCCTGGGGACAGGCTCAGGCCCAGCGTGGGTGGCAGTATCCTCTGCAGGAACAGGTAACAGTAGTGGTGAAGCTCAGTCAGCACTGCCATCACCTCCTGACCATAGACATCACTGAGAGGAAAGAAAGAAAATGATTGTTAATCACAATTGCTGCTTCATTTTACTATTTTAACGTGCAGTCTGGTCTTGAAATTTTCGGGTTTTGCAATGGTCTAATTAAAACCTGTCCCATAAAGGGCTCACTCCACCACCATCCTCCTCTTCCTCCTTTCATCGTCAGCTTTCTGAAGAAGAAAAAGACCCCAGTGGATAACAATGCAGCAGATTTGTCTCAGTGCTGCTGTGTGTGATCCACTGTAAAGCTAAAATAAGCAGGGGAATGACAAGCAGCCTGACGATGTCGTGTTTGCTTCTTTAACAGACCTGACTTATTTTCAGCTGTGACATTCCAAGAGAATTGAATATGGAAGAAAGCTGATGCCTGTGGATCAAATTAATCCAACATCTCAGTTCCCCTGTTTGTCAAGCTTACATGCTACTGTATAAAGCATTAGTGAGGTGGATTCCATGTGCTGAATTTCCTGGAACAGGAAGGAAGAATTCATAAGCTGAAAAAAAAAAAAAAAAAGCAGATCACCATGGAGGAGAAACAGCGCCATAGTTTATCAGGACAATAGCTCCCCATCCAGGTGATTAGCCTATCCAGCGCATCTATCATTGGGGCCTATGCAGGCAATCATGGCCGAATGTTTACATGACTTTAGCGAAAATATATCAGTAATTTATTCCGCATGATCGCTGCAAGATTTCTCGGTCGACCACAAAGGCTGTGCCAAATTCTGTTATTTTTTAATTCTAGGCTCACACACACACGCGCGCGCGCCTCACTACACCAACCAACTCTTAGCATCCTGCGACATTTCAAATCAGCCCCCGCTTCCTCTGAGAATCGACAGGCCGCTATCTTTCCAGTGGACGCGATGGACCAACAGTGGTTTTTTCTTTCTTTTTCAAATGATGTGATCGCTCCTCCTTCTCCTCCTCCTCCACCTCCTCCTCCTCCTGCTCTTCTAATCTCTCATCCGAGGCAGGAAATCTCCCTGTAGCTGCTTAGAGGCGCACGCAGACGCTTTCACACGCAAAGAGCATCGCATGCGCAGCAATCCGGTGTCAACACAGGCAAGCGCCCTGCCTCATCCAAACGCGGCTGTATCATTGGTCAGATGGGCTGAGGCGCACCGCGGTGACGCACTGGGCGGCATATTTGAAAATGAAAATGAAATTATGATTTTTTGCCACTGATTGGTTGATAAATGCTTAAATATTTGACATATAAAATCCGGGATTACTGTTATTTGTCTGGGTGCAAGTTAGAGCCAGTTAATGAAGTTGGAGGTCTTGTTTGAATCACATAGGCTACTTATTATAGTATCACTCCACATTATTTTACTCTGCATGTTGTCATATTTAAGTTATCAGCTGTAAATGTTGTATGTATGGAACTTTTCATTTTGAGCGTGTTTTTTTTCCTGTCTAGATTCATTAGGGTTAATTTTCTGCAGATTCCTCCATCACCCTGCCCTTCTTTCTTTCTGTGGGAGTTTGTGTTCATCTGTTCTGAAGATAGTCTAGTGGGAAAGCACCACAGAAGAACTCGGGGGAGAAAGGCATTGTGAGATTGCAGAGACAAATGGTCTCCACACGATACAGTGAGAATATGACAAAACTGTGGGTATTGTAGTCAGGAACATTTGTTGTGGCTAAAACAAGCTCTGACACAAATACACTAAAATCTAAAAACCACAGAACATCAGTTAAACATTTTCATTCCTCTCTTAGCTGGAAGAAGGACTCTTAGTCAAAAGATAAGTCACTGTCGAACAGATTAAAGGAAGTGCTATGCTCTTGGGTGCTGCTATTGTTACAACCAACATTAGCATGAACAGCTGTTTTACTTAAGTCACCATTGTGTTTACAAGACCAGAGGTGTTGACCTCTGGGCGGTCTCTTTTTCCTCCTCATGTTGGACTGAGGGGCAGACTGGAAGCATGGACTCACAATCACAGAGTGGCATTATGAGACAAGACTGACTGGGGCTAGCTAGTTAGCATGCTAAACAGAGGTGAAAAAAGAACAAAACAAGAGTTAACATTAGCATTGCTAATGGTGGGGACTAACTCTGATGCTTTAAAGAACTTGCCAACATTCCTTTAGACTGTGGTAAGTAAATAGCTGCTGATGCTAATGTTGGCTCGTGGCGATAGCAAAGTTACATATAACACCTTTAACTAACATTGATACAGGAATTCCATAGTGACCCGTTTGATAAAGACTATTTTATTTTCCCTTTAAAAGATACCATATGAAATATTCAAACTGATGACAAATCCATGACTTCAGGTGACGTGCTGTAAACTTGATTTTAAGACATCACGGAATATCTGTCTGTTTCTCTGTCATACATTTCAAGTTGAATCCCACAAACCGACAAAAGAATCCATTGTTGTCCTTATGCATGTTAGCATGTGACAGTGTTGTACATGTTTGTGTTCAAGTCAAAAGGCTCTGTTTAGGCTTTTTAACATCTTTACAAAGTGTAAGTTCATTCATCAAATGTTTTCCATTTTGATATTTCCTCTTTATTTCTCCACACGGCATCAACCGAGAACTCAGTTGTTCACTGACCCAATGCAGCAGGCTAAAAAATGGTTTTTTATTCATGCAGCAGTAGCTTGTCAGATTACAGAACGAGACAGGACAGAATACTTATGGTTAAAGTAGTTCCCTTAGGCCTACCAATGTAAACAGGCGAACCCCAGTAACCCTGAAGCAGATAAAGCATAACAGAAAAACTGTGCAAAACAATGCATCAACACTACTATTGTTTGTAGCACTACGTGAACACACTGCCTTCATTATTGTCAAAGCAAAGCGGATGTGTGTTTTTTTCTCTATCTGGGAAAACCCCACCACCTCAGTGTCCTCAGGAATACTGTATTAAAGTATCCTTCCCGCAGACAGTATAATATTTAGTAAAGGCACAGAACAGACTCCTTACACAGGCCATGCTGGTGGTTCCAGTTACCTCAGGTGAATAAGAAAGAATGCTTATAGCTCTGATGAAGGGAATATTAAACTGTGCCTCTTGCTCCTTCAATCACTTTCGACTGCCGCAGTATATACAAAATGTTGTTTAACTTGGTGATAAACATGAGCTGAAGTTTCAGCTTTTATTGCAGTGTTTTTGTGTCTGCAGATGGTGGAAAATAGCCCCACTTCTGTGACTAGTTGTTTATTAATACAGTATCATTTAATCACAGGTTGAGGACCAAAGGCTTCAGACCAGTGGAAACAGGGACAATGTGATGGTTCCCAAATCAGCACACACACAGAAAGGCATACTGAGCACCTTTTATATATATATATATAAATCTATAAAACGTGCGTTTCTATTTTACTCCAAAATGTTAATAAAACAAAATGACCTCTATCTGTCATACTATTGTAAAAAAAAAAGAAAGATAGAAATACTTCACAAGTTTTCAGGACTCATTTTTTCACATTGATTTAGACATGGGGAAAACATTCTTCTCAGACAGTCCTCTTTTCAAATGGTAGAACTCGACCTTAAATTTAAAATCCGAAAACTCAGATGAAGTACCAAAGCACTTTGCTTTACAGCTCCCTTCAAGTTGTGTTGTTGTATTGTTGACTTCTCCTTCTATTTAATCAGTTTATTGCCCATTTCTCATCACTCAACCTCTCTGCAAAAAAATAACCCATTAATAATAATAATAAAGAAATCTTCTGCAATATGAACTCCCTTTCCTCTATCCTCAAGTTTTTTCATTTATTAAATATCTGCTCCTCCTCCATCACCTTCCCCTCACTCTCCATCTCAGCATCTCCCTGTCTTTACTTTTTGTAGTTGCCAAACTGAATGATGGCCGGCTTGATCGCTGACACAGCGGAGCGTCGCGGGCTGCACCTCCCAGTAGTTGACAGGGTTGTAAACAAGCTGATGCCGTATAAGAGCGATCCTTCATCCCAAATCCTCGAGGGCAGAAGTCATCCCACCCACCTGGCTGATGTTGTTGGAATGCAGGTACACCACCTAGAAAACAGGGAGTTGAGGAGTGGAGGTGGTGGAGCTTTGTGTTAAACATTCAGTCTCAGGTGTTTATGGGCACAATGGGCTCACCTGTAGGTATTTCATTCTGGGAGGCCTCTGGGAATACAGATAGGCGGTTTATTGTCCAGATGCAGCTCTCTCAGCCTGGGCAGGTACAGGCCAGACTGCCCGTTCTCTATGTTACGGATATGATTATAGCCAAGGCCCAACCTGGAAAAAGTAGACAAAGGAGGAAAAATATGGAATAGTCAGAAAACAGGACACTATGGTACATTACCCTAACTGTTTCTTCCAACAACTGATTATTATCATTGCAAGAAAAATTATATTAAGCCAGGTGAAAATTAGGCTACAGCAGCCTGGCAATGCTCCTGTGACTATAAATAATCCTGTTAGAGATCACAATTAATGTGAGAAAGGGTGAAAAGAGAACTGGGGTAAGACGGAGGAACAAAGTAATATAGACAAAATAATATGATGAGCCTTTTCACCTGAAAATATTTTGACAAACCAGTGTGGGAAAATAGTAAAGAAAAGCACAGGAGTAAGTTATGAAATAAATAATGGCTGAATTCCATTTGATTGTTTCAGTTTCCAGCAGTGTCCTGGTATTGCTCATGGTGGCTCTGTCACACTTTCATGACACTGGGACACTTGGGTGGAACAGACCTACTACTGATATTAATAACACCTATGTACCCATATACAGAGCGGAATGCAACCTCAGGTTCTTGTTGTGATGCTTTTTTTCATCCTACATTAAAATGTAGGATTGGGGAAAACTACCTCAAGCTTACAATAAACTCTCGTGTCTTCCTGCTACTTTCAAGTGGCATGTCCTGTAATTAATTTTATTACTAAGGGCACTGCTTCGACTGGCAATGTGTAATTTTTGTTAAACGAGATAATTCTTTACAGCTACACAAGCAAAGCCCTCAGGGCACAAGAAATCGCTATGGTTAGACATGAGTATGGGCGTTGATGTGGAAAGGTACCTGTACAGGTTTTTATGTGACTCAGGTCCTCAGCTCTACAGCCTGGATCTGGTTGTGGTCCAGATGAAGTTCTGAGACTCTCTGGGAGATCTGAAGACAGACACTAAATCTATGAGACTCCATTTTAGGGTGAGATATAATTTTGTCAGTGATCCCTTTCTTTTTTAAGTAGCCCGTACTACTTAGCATTTTATTTTTTGTGTACCACCATTTGACACTTTAGCATTAGAAGTACTTGAGAGGATACATTGGCATTTGTGAAATGCAATGAGTTATTTCTCAGGATTGGTGCCATTGTTAAATCTTTTTAGTTAAATGCAAATATACAACCAGCAACCACTTAGCTTAGCTTAGCATAAAACTGGAAACGGGAAACAGCTTGGCTCTGTCCAAAGATGCAAAATCAATACCAGCACCATTAAATCAATAACACATTAACACATTAAAACATTCTACATGACATTTAATGCACACAAAATTGTAAAAAGTATGAACATAACAATTTTTGTGCTGGATATTCCTAGCCAGCCTGGGTGAAAGTGACTATGGACTTGCTGTTGCCATGCAGTTGCCAAGGCAACCAGCAGAACTCAAATGTACAGATTAAACAATAATAGTCTTGACGAATATTTACCAAAAATATAAGATAGCCTGAAACGTGTAATATCTCCATTGTAGTATCACCATTTTAGCCCACAGAGGAGTTTAATACCTTTGGCACCTCAGTTTGGCTTCTGATATACGCAGATAATTCAGTTTCAGTCTAGGCTCCAGGCTCAAACCGCTTTATTCTGGATGGGGTTTGCTTGTTTCTGCAGATAAAGAGAATAGTTGTGTACGTCAAAATACAGTCCTTCAATCTTCAAAATCCAATGCCAATGCTATAAAGTGGCAAAAGCAGCGGTGGAGCACCAGAATGTAGCTTAGATTTGTTGAGGTCATCTCCTGACCTATGCAGTTATGTTTGGTCAGTCCTGCGAAGAGCTCCAGCTGCCACCTTCTTGATCACGGTTCTCATGGATCCTGATCTCAACCAGAGGCTGGCAAATTCTTAGGGATAGTGGTCAGAAGATTTTTTAGAAGTAGAAACTTCTGCATATTATTCAGAGGTTAAATGCTTTGGAATGGACTTTGGAAATAAGGTTATTCCTCAGGAACCAGACCTAAAAAAAAAAAAAAGATCAAAATTCAACACCCATGTTATTTGATCTGTGTGAAAACATCAGTAACACCCAAACAGTCAGAAAATGAAAAGAAAGAAAGTTAAATATGCAATAGCTTGTTTTTGAATTATTGGTCTCTAGTGAATGAGTGTCTGGAGTGAATTAAAAAGCAACAGTTCACAGCAGTCCATCACCCGCAGTCTCTCTCCACCTGCGCTGGCTGAGAAGATGGAGACAGATGGTGGAGGTAAACAGAACCTTAATAGAGATCTTATTGTATAATGTCATGTCAGGAGTTTCTAAGCTGCCAGACTGTGTGCTCTTGGTCAGCCTCATGAATGCGGGTCAGGAGGCGTGAGCAAACCTTTCTGTAAGCCCAGATACTCCCATTTGACGGGCTCAAACTTTAATACAATTAAAGAAGCTCTCAGAGATTGGTGGAAGGCAGAAAAGAAAATGAACCTCTAAATCCCGAGGAAGCGGAGGTCATAATGATATTTCATACACTACCCAGGTAACACAGCTGAATCGATGCAGCACATCCTTGAGGTGCTGAGCTGTTGCTGAGAGGTGAGATTATGAATGTGAAGGCTAGACTGTGTGTGTGTGTGTGTCTGTGTGTGTCTTACATATAAGTTAGTAAGGCCTTTAGGTATTCTCACCAATCTCAGTAAATCTGATTGTTCCTGCAGGTCCAGGAACTTGGTGTCTGGAGGAATATTCTTTGGCACCTCAGTCAGACCTGAGAACTGGGACCAATAAAAACACAGAGGATTCATACTCATTAAGTAGCCATGGGCGACTGTGAGTCGGCACTAAAAAGCAGTTTGTTTTTCTCGGTGGGCCCAGGCTGCCGGATATCTTAATTGAACACGGGCTTGGAAAATAAATAGTGTGTTTTAAAACCTCCATCAGGCCTAAAATTGACAGTCACCTCCACACAATGCATGACGCTTTGGATTGCTAGATACAATATTTTAATGAGAGGTGGACATACACACAACCATGGAGGTGCACACAAGGCGTCAAAGCAAGACTAACATTACTGGTTTGTCTGCGACAAAGAACTGCATTACTGCACACATGCTCTCTCACACACAGAAACACAAATTCCCCTAACAGATGGGGACACCAGATGTTTTCCATCTGTGGTTTCCATTTGACAGAAGTCACAAAGGATGTGACTTAAATACCTTCAATGAAATCACACATCAAATAAAAGGCTGAGGCTGGCAGACACATACAAACAGAGAAATACAAGCTGTGTGTGTGTGTGTGGTGGTGGGCTGCGATTTTCGGGAACATAAGTGTCTTAATTTTGCTTCTTTGAGAAAACTTACCTGAAGTCGTGAAGAAGTTGTGAAAGTTTAGAGGCAAACATGGCAGCAACCGTAAACACCAGAGCTATGGTTAGGGGTTGTTTATGAATGTTTACCGGTAATAAATTCATTCAGGCTAAGAATGAGTTACAGCAAGTGGATGGCGTTAGAAATACACCTGCGTTATTCCACTCCGAAAGGGATCGTTCTGGAAAAATGACTCAGCACCGCACAAACCACGACGGCAGTGGTCATTAACAAGACCACATCACGGTAACCACGTGGACATGTGTATCGGTATGAGTCGGTGGCACAGGCGGGCCACTGTGGCGGATCCCGACCTCATCTGGACCACGACCATGATGCAACACAGAGCCTACTGGAGAAAGAGAGAGAGAGGGAAAGAGAGAGCCAGCTGTCCCACTGGGATCCAGTCTGCCACCGACCACATCTGACCCACATGACTCTACCCAGAGCTGTCCATTGAGAGTTAAGTTTAGATATATGGCTTTGGCTGTACTGTGCCACACCCTCCATGTCACCACACAGGATCAAACCTCAGCAGTTCCTCTGACATTCTGTTCAAACCACATCCACGCAGTACTGACCCAGATCTGGAGCAGTGGCTGAAGAGGCGTGGGGTTTTATGATGTAGAGTCATCAAAATTAAACAGCAAGATCAGTTCATTAGCTGTGGGTGAAAAGATCAAGTTTCCGGGCCACAAAATACAGTTTGAATTATAAACCAGACTCTGTCGCTAGGATTTAATTTTTTTTTTCTTTACTGTAATGGAGATTCTGCAGCTGCTGTAGAAGACAACATGACTCGAACAATGTTACCAGGTGGTTGTGTAACAGGAAATGTTACCTTCTGGTCAACAGGTAAAACTTTTCTAGCATGCATCCTGCTAGCTGGAAACCTGTGGATTTATGCATGCCATCAAATCTAACAGACATAATAAACAAACCTGAAAAAAGAACTCACAAAACCTGATTAACTTCAAATCACCAAAACCCCTCAAAACCACAAAACCACAGCTCCTCCTCCGTATACACAAATCTCAAAGCCTCACCTATTTAGCGAAACAACACCCTCTTAAACCCCAAGCGCCCTCAACTTTAAATACCCGACATCACTCTGGGATGCCGCTGAGGAAAGGGAGACAGAGCGCCACAGCAAAAGCCATCTGTTCTAAATAAGCACTTGTCTCGGAGTATCGCTTCACATTTACCGCTGCAGAGAGACCAAGGGACAGTAAATATATAGAGAGCTAGTAAATGATGATTAAATAAAACCATTATGCATCTAAACACAGACAGCTTATTAGGTTATATAGCCAGTATAGTAGCGGGAATCTTTATATCATAAATAAGTCTGAATTAAGTTTCTTCCTGTAAGAATAGACACGAGCATGCTCTTATAATATCTACAGTCAAGGAAATTTATAGCGTGTCTTTATATGGAAACATGACTAAAATTAAGTCACAGACAATTTAAAAATATTGGAAAGTTTGATGATTTGTCTGAAATATTTTACATAATATAAATTTCGTGTTATCTATATCCTACATATATAGCACTCTTCCATCTTACGTCTCCTTTTAAACTATAACTCATTCTTCCTCACCTCCCCTCCTGTTTTTGGTTTCATTAAACATCTAGTCCTTAATACAAAAAACAACATGAAACTAGCTCCTTAGTAGGCAGTAGGAAATGATCTTCTTCATGCTCATCAAGTGTCCTTTTTTTGTGTCATGCTGTGATCTCTCTTGCCTTTCTCTGGCTCTTGATCCCGTTTTAGGTCTTTTCTTGTTTTCTCTACCCTCGCCTTTCTCTTGACTCAGTGTTTTCCGCTGTTCTGGGGAACTGTTTCTCTTCCTCTCCACCAGTATCTACACAGTCAGAACACAAAATCCTCAAAGAGATACACTTTCCCTTGTGAAAACACCAGCATTATTGTGAGGAGAAATCCCTCCCTTAGCTAATACACTGAGAGAAGGTAGAGGTTTATTCTCTGGAGCTATGGAAGTCATGCAGGGGCTTGGGTCATGCTCCTCACTCTGTCATTCAACCCCATTTGTTTTCCCTGACCTCATGCACACTCAAATGCTGAGAAATGATGATAGAAAACATCGCGCCAACATGCATCTCTGTTGTTTTCTCTTTACGCACCTCTCACTGATGACCGAGGTCGACACTGGAGCGACCGGGCGACAGTGGCAACCCGAAGGAGCACATGTGTATGTCAGGGCAGGACCTCCTCCTGGCTGGTGCTTCTTCCTCATCCTCATCATCGTCATCATCCCCGCCCGCTGTCCATGCTGTCCATGGCGAAATCCAAGCCTTCTGCTCGAAAGGGCAGGGCGAGGGGAGAGCAGCCGGGCCCACGCACAGCAACAGCAGGGAGGGAGCAATGTGGCAACATTTTTTAACAAACACACCTGAGAAAACAGGCGAGAAATCACAGTTTATTGAGCATCCAGTACACACACTCGTTCACCCTGTTTTCAGGTACACCTGGCTACAATGAATGCTGGCTAACATAGCCCTGCAATACATCAGAATTACTAAAAGTTGAATGTTTAAATGAGAAGTGTTGAATCAACTGTTTGGGGGCTGTAAATGTGGTACTGTTAAATTACATTGCATTATACTAATATTTTGTCCACTTCATTTATATCAGTAAGGATAGAGAGGATTATGCACATGGGATGTTGTAAAATGAGAGAAAAAAAGAAAGAAAAATTGCATGACCATGGCTGGATTACTGACTGGACAGAGCAGATGACTGCCACAGACTCACCAAGCCCCAGATCCCTGGGGGACCCAAAAGTTCACTGTGTGTCATCTGATTTTTGGTTACTGTATTAACAGAAAATAGGTCAGGAAATTTGCTCCACTACTTCTGGCATTGTTACTTAATTAGTTTTTGGTTTATATTGTGCTTGAATGGTGCCTCTCTAAATACCTAAATCATCAAAAAACTGAGAGACACACAAAAAGCCTGGGGCAGGTTGTGTTATTCCAGCACAGAAGTACTTGTTATTTTCAGGGCAAATAATGATGCTGCCCTGTGTAGTCTGCTCTGGGCACTGTATTTAATGGGAACATGGAGACAACTGAGTTGGTACACAATGCACAGAGGGCAAGAAGTGGTGTGTGTGTGCATATGTGTGTGTGCCTGTGTGTGGTGGCAGCATCAACAGAGGCCCAACTGAAAAATAACCACAGCCCCTCTAACAGGTTAACCCAGGCAAATGTGTGAGAGCTACAAATTAATTGAAACATAGGCGGCTGCAGATAGCAGTCAGTGATAAACAGACATTAAATATTAAATATTACAAAATGGTCCGGTTGTCCTTAATTAGAAAGCCCTTGTGTTTACGCCACACCTAACAGGCAGACCAGGAGCTGAAGGCTAGTGGGTAGAGATGCACTCATTCCCCCTGGTAGACCTGCCAGGAGTCGACTCTGGGGAAGAAAGTCACTTAAAACCACACTGACAAAATGTCACTGTATACTTCCTGCACAGCGAGTCGATTCCCAGGAGAGTAAGTCTCTTCTCGCTGGCCAATCCAGATGGTGCAGAGGACATCACACTCAGCGATTGGAAAACTTTGTTCGCAGCGAAAGAGTCGACAAAGCCACCATTCATTTAGAGGGGAAAACTGGGTGTGCGAGACCAAGTGCAAACGTGTGCGTGCGTGTGTGCATGTACACGTGTTTGAGCGTATGTGCATGTCATGAAACACAGACTCCATGATGTCATTGATTTGTGTGTGGACACACACACACACATGCCGCTAATTGAGGTCATCAGACATGTGAGCATGTGTGTGTGTGTCTGTGTTTGTTTGCTAGCTTTATCCTGCCTGCCCTGACCTAACTAACACTACCAACCCCCTAGGTAAAAATCTAATTCCTAGAAAAACAAATTAGTACCAGGCCAACTGATCCCTACAGCGGGAAATCATGACCCTTAGACTGAAGCTAATCCTATGAAGTAAAGCCCAGTCCTACACTGGACCCTGGGGTGACCTAAAACCCCATAATCTCTGACCTTGTTGTGTTAATTCCTTCTCTGATCTCCAGCTTGATGCCAATGGTTAGCATAATTTCCAGAGAAGTTAAAGGATCTGTCGCAACATGATCTGGGTTTTCATTGGAAGCGAGGTTTGGCTGATGGCATTGTCAGGAACAAGGGACTAATGAATGAAAAATAGAGGAGTGACAACTCAAAAGAGCAAGAAAAGAACAGGCTGAAGGCCAGTTTATCTACCAGAGTCTCCGTCGTGTTCTTCTACTGAACATGACACAGTTCAAACATTTTCTTGATCTTTGCCCTGGCTATTTCACTTAACATCCCAGGATATTTCCAGTAGCACGGAATGTTCACAAGAACTTTGAGTGGCCTAAAAGCAAGACCACAATAATAATGCTTGTGACGGGCTTCAAGAGCCTTTTTAACCTTGGGGAAATGCTTCTCATTCCACATTTTGCCAAAAAAAAGATCTCTAATCTGATACTGATTACAAAAGTAGACACTGAAAAAAAAAAAACACCCCACAAAACCAAGAATGTGGTCAGAGTGATGCATCAAAAGCGTGTGGGTGATGAATTAACAACACATGCTTATCAACTCAGCTTCACCACTTACTGACCACATTCACAGCCTCACTTATAAACACATTTCAGCTTTAAGCTCCGAACTATATGTGACATCCAGTGAATGAGAAAATTATATATTTTCAGTCTCTGGCTGTTGCACTTTAGAGATGATCATGCAGTCCTCTGTAACTCTGAATCATTTTCACCCTACTCAAAGAAAAAAATATTCAGGGACATCAAAATCTGTGAAACAAAGAGTCTGTGCATAATGTGGTCCTGGCCTGGAAGAATGAATAACTGGCCCCTGCAGTCTACTCCCTAATAAAAATAGCTGCCAAATTATACCATTTTGCAGAAAATAAAAACCCCACTGGCCTTGGTTTGGCCAGAAGAATGCAGCCAAAAGGACATAGCTAGGGCATATATAGTCAGCATCACACAATGACACGCAACACACAAAAGAGCTGGAACGTGCACAGAAAGACACCGCCAGACTTATTTATGCACCTACAATTTCTGCAACTTGTCCCGTGCAACATTACGGGAGGTAGGACAAGTATATACTGTAAATCTAAAAATGTGACACCCATGCTTTAATCTGTGGAGACATTTTTCACCGGTCCAACCGATGATTTGTCTGCCACTTGTAGAGATGCGGTAGCGGATGGAGGTTCGCAGACAGAGGTGTTGAGAATGATGGCTGAGGGAGGAGGAAGGGGAGGGAGGAGGAGGGAGGGGTGGGAAGGGAAGGGAGACCGGAACAGGAACAGTCTATTATCATCTGGGAATGACGCGTAAGGCTAGTATAAACACAACATGACGATAAGACTAAACTACATCCCACAATCAAGCAGCGTCTCTGGCGGTAATAACCACTTTTATCCAGCCCTTGTGTGTGCATGAATTCCTCTCCTCTCCCCTCCCTCCAGTTAAATAGTGAACATCCGATCTGAGACGTAAACAAACCAGAGGCTTCAATCTTAATTGCTGTTGCCCTCTCCTCCCATCCAAAGGCCAAGAGTGGTTTAATGGATGGATGGATGGCTATTCCTGTCTACGCTTACTGTTTGTTTGGAGGGTCAGACTAAAGAATGGAGAACATAAAAGAGGAGCAGAATGACAATTATGAGGCAGACAGACAGAAAGAAAGAGTGGGAGTTGTGTTAAAGTGGGAAGGATGTGGGAGATTAAGCTGCTAAAGATGCAGATGCCCAGAAGTATGTGGACACCCCTGTGAACATACATTTTTTGGATTTGGGGCTGTTTTTCAGGGCGTCTCACTAAAGCATCTAGCACCTCCAAGCCCGGCTTTATCACTCAGCATCAGTGTCTGACCTCGCTAATGCTCTTGAATGGGAGCAAATCCCTGCAGCCAGGCTCAAAAAATCATGCGAAAAGCCTTTTTGTTTTGTTTTTTTAAGAAGAGCTGAAACTGTTACAGCAGCACAGAAACACCACTGTATCAAAGCGACATGTTCAGGTATCACACCTGGGTGTAACGTTCATGTGTCTGCATACTTTTGGCCATGTGGTCTTGGCACTTAATCAGATGAAGCATTCTCTCTCCTCTACAGCAGTGATTATTTCCCTTCAGTTAAACAGGGGAGACGCAACAGGAGGAAATCCCCCTCAGAGTCAAAGGTGTGTCAGCTCATGCCCAGTATGCACACACAAACACAGACACACACACACACACACGCGCACACACACACACACACACACACACACACACACACACACACACACCCACACACACATAATATGACTGTCTGAACCTCTAAATGTGGTTAAAGCTGTCAAAACAGGCAACAGAAGACAGACACTTTTATGAAGGGAAGAATTCCAGTGGTTTGCTATTGGATTAAAAACTTGAAGATAGGATTAGGAAAGACAGAGCAGCAGAGAAGTTAAAAGAGGGGATTCAGAAATGCATGTATAGGTGGATAGATATCAAGTCATAATAAAAAAGCAGCAGTGTCGGTGAAGGCCCCAACACACCCTACAAGTGTATCATCTGTTTGAGTTTCCCACACTGGGCGTCTGAGATTAGCTTTACATTTCCTATATGCACTATCCATCAAGCGCTGGGTACTTGTCAGCCCTCACATCCACCGCAATTACTTTGATGTGACTCCAGTTCCCACAAGGCAGCCCTTTGCCCTTGTCAAGCTAAACAAATATATATTTAAGCTATATGCTCCGTGTGCTGCCAAGAACAATCATCTCCTCGCGATACAACACACAGTGTTTGTTCTCCCATGACCACAGCTGAGAGAAAGGCAATCACTGTTACCTCCCACCTAGTCTCACACAACCCCTGTTTTCTCTCTTTCTTTCTTCCTCTCATGAACTGCTGCCACCTTTTCTGTCTGGGTCAGTGGAGAAAGTTTTAATTTGCACGACTGTAAAATCATCAAATTTTATAAGCACACAACCCCCGTTTTTACGACCGCCCTTTTTATTCACAGCTGCCGTTCTTGTCTGAGTCGTCTGCGGACGTTGAACCCTTTGGCACTGACATGAACGAGTGGTGAAGCTTTGAGGTGAAGAAATCCATTATAATATCGATCAATACGTCGAATGCTGGCTCGTTTTATCTGTGCATTCATACTTAAGAGAGCATCAGCTCCTCAGAGTGCGTTGGCAGTTGTGAGCGGAGTTAAGGTGGGGCAGAGCGTTTACCAAAAGTGCCAGCTGGCACCACAACCCTGGTTTATTGGCAGCCGCCACGTCAACACTCAGCGCCGATTACCGTCACTGGTTCAAGCTGATCAAGGTGCTGACCGAGCACAAAATCTTTGACATGGACTAGTATTGTGTTGCAGGGGATAAATCTAATTTTGGCTGGAGTCGTTCAATGTGATATTCGTTTGTTCTCCAGTGAGAGTTTTTTTCCCCCACTCAACCCATCATGTTATTCTGAGCAGGATCCAAGCTGCAATAAACTCTGACCCCTAAAAAATAAAAAAAAAACACTTAAATGTTTCCTCACTGGAATGCAACTTGGCCCAAACACATCCTCAAATGTACACACACATGTGTAAACCATCTATGTGTTTTAGTCTCAAAATCTGATGTACCAACTCCAAAATGATCAGGTCATTTTGCTGACCTCCCTCATTTCCTTACACCATGTCTCCTTCGCTCCACACATGTGAGCATTCACAGAAAAGCAGACAGACACACACACACACACAGAACCCAAATTCATGTACTCTTCAGACACACAGGCTGTTAGTGCTAGGCGGGTCCGGTAGGAGCGTTCGGGTGGAGTTAACTGCCCCAGTGGCTGTAATTTGGTGACTGCTGTCCCTAAAAAAGGAACTGTTTGGCAGCTTCCCTGTTGCCGCCAAGCTTGGATGTGGTGGTGAGCTGCTCAACGCTGCAGAGATGAGGCCTAACCAGAGCAGAACAGAACAGAGGGCAAAGCAAAGCAGGACAACAGAAAAAAGGAAAAAAAAAAAGGCCAACAGCAGGGGGACAGCTGACCTGAGCATCCATGCCTGTGGGCAGATGAGCCTCATTGAAAGTATGTGAAGTATTCCAAAGTTTGTGCCAGTTGTAAGTGGGCTATGAATAGAGACCATAAACAATGGCAGCGTTTTGAAAAACCAAAATGGAACAATCAGCAAATTTTTATTGTCCAAAACGTGGCAACAGACAACATTTCCAGAGCACAAATTTAACTAGGACTTGAATTCAAAATCGTAAGAGTAAGGGAAAATGCGACCACTGATTTGGCATTGAGCTTAAACTGATCAGCGAGGGAACGCAGCGAGGAACAGGGGAATCGAGGGTTTGAAGTCAGACAGGGAAGGAGCATTGAGATGAATGTTGAGACAGACAGACAGGTGGATGGACAGACAGGCAGAGCAGACAGACGAGCAGGTGTAGGGGTGGTCAACCCGCAGGATGGCTAATAGGCAGTCAGACTAGAAGGGTCAGGAAACAGACAGATTTAGACCATCATTTTCACCGTCTGACCATTGACTCCAGAGTCAGACTAACACTGTTTGCTCTGTCTTTGTACAGCAAGGTGACTCAGTTAAATACACCGGTATAAATGGCTCAAACATGGTAGTTAACCATAACTGGACATGAAGTCAACAGCACAAGACAGAATGGGGTCACAGAGGGATAGAAAGCACTTCTTTGAAGGACTGCGTATTTGTTTGCATCGTATTATGTGACAAAATAAAACAGAGCGAGGGAAAGAGCTGAAGCTGTATAATCTTCCTGACAAATAAAGTTTCTCAGGCCACAGTTCTCTCAACACATTTCAGCCAGAACCCTGTGTGTATACAGAGGCTGGATTTGAGGGCAGTGCAGGCCTGTGTACCAGAGCGGGTTGACTTGATTGGCACGTTTCACTATAATTATTCTCCCTAAATGATGATGCACAGGACGGACGTAAAAGTCCCTGTATAAATGCCCATGCGTTACATTTAGAGCCTGATGAGAAAATAAGAGAGCATTGATGTCGGGTTAAAGTGAGCGGAAATGAAAGGTTCGCTTAAGTATTATCTCGTGCCCTAATGATTGTTCCCAACTGAGTCTTTGGAGACTCGTTGCGCCATCTAGTGTCACTGCGGGAGTCAGAGCTGATCGAAAAATTACAGCATCAGATGCTGCACAGGATGGAACAGGTTGCATCAAATGGTTAGATAATGGGGATAATGTATTACACGATGCGTGATTAAAAAACAGAATTAAAAGATTTAAGTTTAATAGATAATTGACAACACAGTGCAAACTATGTGTAAACAACGTGACAACTTTAACTGAAAAATAAAAGTTTACGACATAAATCTTAGCAAAGTACAAAAAAATATGAGCATACATAGCAAGTTGAAGCACATCTGCAGTAAAAGTAGAGTTTGTAGCCACTTTGTGTGTGTTATATGTCAAATTCAGTTGATTTCACCACAATATTCCAGCAGCATAAAAGTTTCTAGATATCACAGTAACTTTACAATTGACTCTTTGTGTTAAGTCAAATCAGCCTTAAAGAAGATAATAAGTTGCCCCCAGGCCATTTTGAAGGTTAAACATCATATATAATAAAAAATAACCCAACTCCCCTACCTTCTGGATAGAGATAAGAAATTAATTCCAAATTCCAAAAAAAAAAAAAAAAAAAAAAAAAAAAGGTTGAAGGATGTTTTCTCCCTCGTCAGCTTATCCTGGAGATTTTTTATTTATTTTTTTTTAGAAAAAAAGAAATGTCCTATTAAATTTTCATCACATTTAAGGGTAATGGCAGTATCTCCCTGTGGTCCTCTGACATCCAGTCGCAGCTCCTCCGCCACTCTGTGCCACTGCGAACCGTGTCAGGGAACCGTGTGTGCGCGTTTCAGTCCAAACCAAGGAAATGACTCGAGAGCTCCGGGGGGGTCGAGCCCGTAAAGTTAGCGAGCCAGCCTCCTTTCTCCCCTTTTTGGATGGAGGAAAGAGGAAGAGGGGGAGGAGGAGGAGGAGGACAGGGAGGAGGAGGAGAAGATTTGGGGGGGAGCGGCCTGAGAACGGTACATCTGTGCCATTATCGTAGCTATTACAGTAAAACTGACTGTGGCATAGTTTTAATATTAGTAGTATTTCTGTGATCATTTACACAGTGACCATGCAAATATCATAGACAACATTATAGGAATAACATAGGAATATCACAAAATCTTAAGGTACGGGGGGGGGGGGGGGGGGGGGCAAAATAAAAGAAAGACCTTATAATAATAGTCTTGCCTAATGCAATCCAATAAGCCTATAAGCCTACTGCAATCCCTCAAGATTTCAGCCTTAAAATATCACTTCTACTCTCACACTGTGGCAGTAGATTGGACATTATGGTGCACAAGCATAACATTCAAGGCATGGCTGATGTGCTGGATTCCATGATATTATGGGGTGCTCTTGCTATTTTTGTACAATCACGGTAAATATTGCAGCCTCCCTCCCTGTAGGAATACCTCTGATGTTTCCTAAAGAGGAAGAAAGAGAAGCAGACAATGCACTTTATTTGAACTTTGTGTCTGAGGTCTGTAATTTAATTGCTGTTGAAGACTATTTGGATAAAAGACGTTGTAATTTTAGCACCGCCAATTAAAACACAAGCCGAAGCATGGCATTGTCTGAAACATCTCAGACAGACTGCAGTATACAGTAGCACCATGAGGGAAACCAAAGTAAGCTGTTATTGTGGCTCCTGTAATGAAATATTACAGCGGAGAGTGACAAAAATGTGTTTCCATGCAATAGTATTAAAATGTGTTCTGTTCAAGATTATTTTCACCCCCGTGCCACTTCAGCACCAGGGAGGTCATGGAGGGTAAAATAAAAAATAAAAACACGTTGTTGGTCTGTTTAAAGAGTCTGCTGCAGAAAAGTCTCAGGTCATTCTTTGAGGGAGGTTTTAGGCATGAAGGCCTCTGGAAGTGTTAGATGGATTCCTTCAACTGCTTGGTGTTTATGATGTGTGCCGAGTCATATTTATCTTTTAATTGCACAACCCAGAGTAACACATTTGTCTCTGATTAGCACTGTGAGAGAACACTGTGATACTACCAGGCTCCACCAAAATCATGGAGCAAATGTATTTCGAGGACTGTGATTATAAAACGTATGATTTTGTGTCTTCTCACGGTTTTCTATTAAATTTTGTTTTGGCAGGATGGAGTGCTCTTTCTCACTGACTCTCCGATTTCCTCTCTCAGTATTGCCAGCACCCAGAGCGAGGCAGCAAGTTTGGCAAGCCGCACCATCTGGGAACTTATCCGACCCCTCACAAAGCCAGCCACACAAACGTTTGCAGTTATCTAAACATGAGTGTGATGCAGATCTAGGACTTGGAGCGTTAAATCACAATCATATGACAGATGATGGGATTGACACTTTCTTTCTGTTGAAGAGTGAAGTAGCCACAGTGGTGGAAAAGGAACGCAGGCCAGATCAATGCCCTGTTGGAGAGCTGGCAGGGGACAGAATTTTGATAAAGGCTTTTCTAGATAACTCTCTCAACTTCCTCTCCTTCTCCCATTTTGTAGATTCAGGCTTCCTCTCTGTTTCTCACTTTGCTCGTCGTCTGCTCTCTCTCTCTCTCTCTCCATCTCTCTTGCTGTGGTTCAGTTGATTATGGTGTTGGTCTGTAGCTAGAGGGCTTGGCATCCAAATTAAACTCTTTCTGTCCTACGAGTGTTCAACTTAAGTGTCTCCAGAGATTAGCACACCCACTTGTTAGCTCTTGCGTAGGTGCATGCCATGTATGTGTGTGTGTTGTCCCTTCCTATGCAGAGGGAGAGAGAGGAGAAGAATATTGACCAGAGTGTTGTTTTTGTGTTTTGGATTTGGAATTCAGCCCAACAGAAAGTTCATTTAGTACTCGTTAATGTTGCTGGCTATCAAGGCCGTGTGCAGCGGGGCTGACGGCCGAGCGGTTAGTTCTCCTGCACACTGCAGTAAGCACATTCTTGCTGATCCTAAATAGTTGACCCTTAACACTGGTAACCAATCTCATAGTCCAGCAAGGGAAGTGTGCTCAATCCTGCTCCCTCCACCCATCATCCATCACCTCGCCTCACTTTATCTGCTCGCCTCTGATGCCCGTCCGAGTCAGGACAAGGGATCCTTAAACTGCTCTCCTCTCCCTGTGTGTGTGTGTGTGTGTGTGTGTGTGTGTGTGTGTGTGTGTGTGTGTGTGTACTGATGCTTTTTATTTTATCAGCCAGAACCCCTCCCCACCCACCCCTCAACCCCCCGCCCCCCTCCATCCTTCAAACAACAGGCAGCTGTCGTCGGATAGAACAACAGTACATGGGAGAAGAAAAGCACCACAGCCGCTCCACTGTCAACCTCTAACAAACGGACACTGGCCTCAACTCAATGGGACGCAAAACATCTGTTGGGTTTGATGGGATGTCGGTTTAACAGTTTAGTCATGTCACACACATAATGATGGACGGCACCGAAGTGGCAAGCCTGTCAATTTTTTTTTGAAAATACCCCCTGGTTGACAGGCCACGGATGGTTTTAAAGATTTAAGATCAAAGCTAAAGAATCCATCTGTGCAAGACTACAAAGATGGGAAAGAGCAGAAAAAGGAGAGCTGATTGCAGTTTTTGTGCAAAGCTTCTACTCTGCCTGTATGTGCAGGAACTGCAGTATAAACGTGAATGTGTAGTTTCTTAGACAGTAATGTGCTGTTTGCAAAATGACTGTACAATTATGGAGAATGAAGACTGCACCACATGCACAAGGCTAAGAGCAGAAATCTAACATGTGATTACACGCCCAGGCAGAGAGAGTGAAAAGTATAAATATATGTGTGTGTGTGAGTGTATGTGTGTGTGTGTGTGTGTGTGTGTGTGTGTGTATGTGTATGTGTGTGTGTGTGTGTGTGTGTGTGTGTGTGCGTGTGCGTGTGTGTGTGTGCGCGCGCGCGCCTGTTCATATTACATATTCAAACCATGCATGTATTGTGCTCTCATTAACTTGTTAACTTTGCCAGCTGCTGGCCTCCCAATAACCCAGCTCCATTGTCTCTCTCTTATTAACTGTCTATCTCACTCTGCCTCAGCCTTCCTCCCTCTCCCTCCTCCTCCCTCTCTCTCTCTGAGTGTGTTTGTAACTCAAGCATCTGCAGGGGACCTTCTGTTCTTCATTTAGAGCCGCAAAAAACGCCACTCTCTGTTGAAACCCTATACCTGGAGCCAGGCAGGCAACAGAGCAAGTGCACAGCACCCTGTGAATTACGACTTCATGCGCCGCGCGCCGAGCTCAACGTTTTATCATTTTAATTATATTCATTACTCTAAGTGATATACTGTGAAGTGTGTTGTGTCTGTTGCACAGGTGGGTTAACAAATTAAAGAGACTTAACTCCAGCGCCAAATCTCTGTGTTACTAACACTTGCATCAGCTCTCATAAAATATTTAGTTTATTGTTTATGGGGTTTTTTTCTGAGCAAGACTGCAAATACACATATCACTCTTGTTGCAGCTGAACTGATGTAAAGCAGCTAACAAGCTGTCATGTTCCCTTCATGTTCCACAGCTGAGTTATTGATATTAACACAGGATGAGAGGAACAGAGGGAGATGATGGAGCTGTCGTTTCTGAGAAAACAATAAAAGAGGGCTTGCAACAGGGTTTGTTCTTTTTCCCATTGCTCTGTTATGCTCTCGTAAAAACTTGCTTTTAGGGTAACTAACAACACAACTGATATGGGCATGGGCTCTCACATCAACACTTGGAAACACAGAGCTCAAAGCATCTCTGAGGGGTCCAAGATCATAGATATAAGGAGACAGGAAGAACAGCATTGTTTATTTTTATGCCTCACTGTGCAGGAGGAGGAGGAGGAGAAAGAAAGCTACCGAGGAGAGGGACAAAACAGTGAGAGATGGACAGTGAGACAGTATTAAGGACAGATGCAGGGGAGAGGAAAGACAGAGAGAATGACAGATCTGGGAAGTCGCTTGTCAATCAGGTTACAGGCACCAGAGCCCAGTGGCTGCTCCCAAACGGGGCCTGAACAGCCCAGCTCTTCCTTCCTTCCCTTTGCCTTTATCCTCTCTCTGTTTTAAATCTTTCTCTGTCTTCCAGCCAATGGTTGGCTGACTCAACCAGACATGAACCCCGCTGCCTCATCTTTCGCTGATCATTAGATTCTCAAGAACAACGCTGTATTGTGTCTTAAAAGTCAAAGCTTGTTGGTGCTTGTCCCTCAGCTCCACTCCCTGCCCCAACATGTTCATCAACACCTTTTTTCCCTAGCTCCGCTGCCAACCCAAGTGTGGTCGCCCAGCTCCTCCTCAATGCCAAACAACACCCCATGCCTACCATTGTATGTACACAATCCCATAGGGACCATCGCTGAAGCCTGCATGTTTGGGAGGCACCGACCGGGGCCCCAATTTTTGCAGTCAGAGTGAAGCTAAGGTATTTTTTACCGATGCTGGTAGGATGTTTATGTTGGAGCTCATCCAGGATAGAGAACCTGCATGATAAAAGCCATGTTTTTCACGGGCCCTAGGGCTCACTCTGTCACCAGACATTTTTACCTTTCTCAGGGGACCCACATGCTGCAGTGCTGTCTCTCGTCAGATCCAAACAGTTCCTTATTTCCACCTCACCATGAAACAGGAAAAGGTCTCATAAGTCCTGTGAGCAATCATGGACTCAGACTAGAGACAGGGTTAATCCTTCGTCAGCATGTTCTTACAAAAAGTATCACATACATGAATGAAAAGAATGAAAAACTGTAAAACCTGTGTTTTGAGCAGCATCCGGGATTCCACCAATGCATTGGCCTTTAACACGCCCAAGAATATTTTTATATAATAATCGGTTCCATTATTGTACCACATTCGCGAATAATAATACAGAAACATTACAAGGTCATTTTCCTAATCAAAGATGAGATGTGAAAGAAAAGATGGGGTTGGTGATGTTAAATGAAAGCTCTGGCTGGCTAAGAAAACTACACATGATGAAGTTTTCATTGTTCTGTGCAAACCTGATGATGATTGGGATGATTATAATGATCGCACGAATGACCCAGGCAGCAAAGGCAAAGCATGATGCAAACCCCTTAGTAGTTGTATGTCATGATGATGCAGTTGTAAAAGTTTTTATGTTTGTAGAAGTTTATTATCTACCATATAACCTACTGGCGGTGTGCCCCTGTTGCGGATAGAGGACCATCCCCTGGCCGCCAGACAGAGAAGTATTTGGGGAATCTTCTCCACCTCCAGCAGATTGTTTTCCGCGGGACCGAAGCCAGTGGAGCCAGCATTACCTGATGTTTATGTTTTCTTCTCTAATGGGCTCCTTAGGGTTCACTCTGTGTCACCAGACATTTTCACTTTCTCTCAGGGACCCACATGCTGCAGTGCCAAGGTCTCCTCGTCAGATCCAAAACAGCCCTTTATTTCCACTTACCATGAACAAAGGCTCCTCCTATAAGTCCTGTGAGCACCGCGGACTCAGACTAGAGACAGGGGTTAATCCTCTTCAGTCAGCATGTTCCCATAAAAGTATCACATACATGAATGAAAAGAATGAAAAACTGTAAAACCTGTGTTTTGAGCAGATCCGGATTCCACTGTAATGCATTACCCTTTAACACGCCCAAGACCATTTTATATAATAATCGGTTCCATTACTGTGTAAATTACACATTCGCTTTAATACACACAGAAACATTACAGTCATTTTCCTAATCAAAGATGAGATGTGAAAGAAAAAGATGGGGTTGGTGATGTTAAAATGAAAGCTCTGGCTGGCTAAGAAAACTACATGATGAAGCCATTGTTCTGCAAACCTGATGATGATTGGGATGATTATAATGACGCACGAATGAGACGAGCAGCAAAGGCAAAAGAAGGATACAGTAAACCCCCCTTGTGTAGCTGTATGTCATGATGATGCAGTTGTGTGTTTTATGTTTGTATAGCCATTTACTTTACCATATAACCTACTGGTTATATGTGTGCCCCTGCTGTGGATAGAGGACCAGTCCCTGGGCGTCAGTGAGACAGGAGAAGGCATTTGGGGGAATCTTCTCCACTTCCAGCAGATTGTTTTCCAAGTGGACCGAAGCCAAAGTGGAGCCAGCATTACGAGGGTGACACACTCCCCACTGCCTCACCGACCTGAAACCATAACATACAAACACTTAAACTCACATATAGTTGCATACTGCCTATTATATGTCTATCCAAAGAGAAATACCCAGGGGCACTGGTACCCCAGAGCTACTTCTGCAGTTGCCACGAGGTACATGGAAGGTATTTAGCTCAAATAATTAGATTTTTTGTTCATATATTCAATCAGCTCAACATTTTATATTTTGATTCCTTAGATTCCCTGGGCATCTTGCCAAAGCAGGCTTTGTGAGTGGGTACGATTCAGCTTTTTAAAATGGTCACTCTTTGTCTTTCAAACAGTGATGAGAGATTTCCCTCATTCATTTCAGCCTAGCTTTTAGATCGGCTCTTACATCACTTTAGGAAATCGAGGAAATAAACCTGTTGACACATCGCTACAGTGGTGTACTGACTGACTTTTGCCAAGTTTTTTTGTTTGAGGTCCATTCATTGAGTTTGGCTGCTGACCACGACAACGAACACAAGGTCATGTAAATCGTAACTGCTGCTTTGGTCACCAGTGTTACTGTGTTAGATCAAAGGGGAGACAGCGTCTGGTCCAGCTCACAGAGTAATAAGAAATTGTTGTGACAACAATAGTCTTTCTGCTGATGAGCACTTTTGTTGAAATGTCAGTTTGAATGCATTTATAAATGTGTAAGACACTGAATATGCCACAATATCCTTCTTTGCTGCTTTGCCAAGCTCCTTAGAGTAATTTCCAAAGGGAGCTGAACTAGCAGAGCTAATGGTATTAGAACAGGATTGGGTAACAAGCAAGCAATCCTTGAGCTTATCCTTGCATTATGAAAATCATACTTCACTCCTAAAATCTGACTTAATGTTGGTATGTGTGACTCTACCTGATCTGGTTGTTGTCCAGTCTCAGCACCTGCAGGCTCTTAAACTGCCGAACACAGCGAGGGACCTCCCCCAGATGGTTGTTGTCCAGTAGGAGCTCACCGAGCGAGCGGTACGTTCCGACGAAAGAGACACGCTCTATACCCTCGTTGCTCAAGCCGTTGTGGGACAGGTGGAGGGACTGCAGACCGGGCCGCAGGTGACGGAACGTGAAGGCAGGGACGTGGCTGATTTTGTTGTGTTGGAGGGAGAGTTTACGGAGAGAACGGGGCAGATTCATTGGGACAGAGGTGAACTGGTTGTAGGACAGGTCCAAGGCTTCCAGAGACCTGGGGAGACAAATCACACAGAGGAAGAATCATGATTTAGATACATACAGGAAGCATTTCTAGCCTTATATCAAGGCTTTTCACTGCATTCCTCATGCTTCATAGTTACTGGACTCCTGGATTGAGCTGTTTGGGAGGTAAGAGAACAGTGTGAGAGTCTAAGCAGCAGGGGAGACATGGGGAGCAGCAGGGGAGAAAATAATGGGGCCTGTAGGGGTTTTAAATTGTAAGCGAGTATGGCAGTTTGAGGGGGAATTTGTGGCTGAGTGGCTGATAAGGGGAATGCAAATGTTTGGCTTGTGGGGGGAAAAAAAGAATGAACAGCCATAGAGGGAGGATGAGATCTCAGGGGTCTGAGGCGAAAGATACAGTACAGGGGTTCGGTGTTTTTGTTGGAAGATCCCACACAGCTGTTGTGAGTTTACAGCATAGCTCACAGCAGGAGAGGAACCTCATTTCCTGCTCTTCTGCCCATCCACAGACCACACTGAACAGCCAATGGGTTCAGAACACCCTCAGGTGGCCAGCCAATGACCACACAGCGAAGTGGGACGCGGACCAGTGAGGGACCAAAGAGAGCGGAGGGTTACAGATGTGGGAGACACTTGTACCAGCATCTGACTGACTGATGTTCAGTGCATCAGTATTCTTGCTAATCATAATAGTGACTTACAGTAAGATCTCTGCATTAACTCTCCTCCCTTGAACTTTACAACTCACAAGTTACATTAGTCACTGCTGTGTTTTGGTGGGGTTACAAGCTCCAAGACGTAGATGATGTGTGACAGTGACAAGGGGTTAAAATCCCTAAATCAATCAAAATGTTGGTATGTTAAGCAATTTCTGATCATCTGTCAGCATCACAGGAAAAGGTCAGGATTAGTATTAGTTCCTCTTCTAACAAGGTCTTTTGTAGACTTCAGAAAACCTGCAGTTAGTTACACACCTTTCTGCTACACAGAGGTGTCACATCAATACAACCATATATGTTTTACTGAAAACAAAGTCAAAACAGGGGAATGAGCACAATGACAGATTTAACTCAAAACACACAAACGCACGAGCCAACACTCACTGAAGGCACAGCAGGCCTCTTGTTTAACCCGTACGTGTTGTGGCAGTTACGGACTGCTGTGAAAATGTGTTTCTGCTTAGAAATTTAAGCCCCAAAACATATCGCTCCATCCGCTCTCAGTACCAGTTCAGACCAGTTGTGTGCTGTTGATTTGTATTCTAAATCTTTGCCAGGAAGCTCAGCAGCAGTCCGCTGCTGCTTAGCGCTCCACATGGTATTAATGAGCAGAGGGACACACAGTCTTTCTCTTGCTGGAGTCCTCCGCCCTCTGCCCTCCCACCCACTGGCACCTACACAGATGTGCAAACACCAACACGTTCGCACACACACACACACATATGTAAATGAAATAAACATGCTCGCAACACAAAGATGCACAGAGAACATGTAAGTACACAAGAGAAACGTATGAATTTTAAAATGCATGTTCACATATTGATATTTTATATACTGCATATTCAAACAAAAAGGGCCACACATGTCTCTGCACTCTCTACTTACTTCATTTCTAAAACATTTATAGAGAGGCAAACAGCAAACACACAAAACCAAAGCTTTTTGTGTGCACCAATGTATGTGCTATTGTGCAAAAGCATGGCCAGGAGTAATCAAGCTGATGGTCTGCTCATCCTCAGGATGTTGGGTTCTAATGGGAACCAGCACACAGAGAGGTTTGTCTCATTCTCCTAATCTCACATAGATACAGAAGCACAAGTACAATACAGCTCCCAGTGCACTAAGCCCACCATGCCAGCACTGCACAAGCTGGCTTACACACTTTGGAAATCTAACCAGGTTAGGTAATGTAGCCAGGCGAAGCAGCTGCGCCAAGCAGGCAACATGGACCAAGACTTGACTTAAAAGAATGGTTTGATGGATGGATGATGGCAGAGCTTGGCTTCAGCTACATGGCGTCATCTTGGTGCAGACTTCTGTGTGCACTGAATTTATTAACATAGGCTGATATCTGGAAGTATTTAAGGCCATTTTTCACATCTGTTGAATACTGACTGAAGCACATTTGGATTCATTTAAACACTAAATATGACTTTGATCATTTGTTACAACAGTATTTAGTGTATACTGTTCATCCACTGTGAGTATATGTACAGTTGTCTAGTATACATACTGCGGTGTCAGATTTATAACACTGCCACTCCCAATTTAATGTGTTTGTAACCAAACAGGAAACCTTTAAATGAGAACCAAAGATCACTTAAATCAAAGTCAGAGGTTTTCACTTGACATGAGTGTGATGCTTTAGCGTAGTTGGTGTGTTTTTGTGTTTTGGTATGCACATGTTTGCCCATTTTCCCATTTATATAAGCTTATTATGAAACCAATTTGCACCGGTCCAAAGATACAACAGCTTTCATCGCAAGCTCTATCAGGCTCAGACAAGTCATAACGTAACGCGACACACACAACTTTGATGTGATGATCACTGAACCTGCGCCTCCATGCAGTCATTCTGAGCCTGCAGGGATGATAAATCTAAACAGAGATCCTCTCCAAACGACAGCCTCTCTGTCAAAATGACACATCTGATGAAAACCAAATGGGGAAAAAAATTATATAATGTGAGCCGGACAAAATTGCTCTCTGTTTAAACATGAAATCAAACAAAATGAGGCACCATTCCTGCGTGTCACTTATTAATTAACACTGCCAGCGTAGATTTACTGGACATTTTAAAAGTTAATGTCACATTTACAAGGCTATTATGTTAAGCCGCAGAACACATAAAAATCCAGATTACAATCATATTATTTTTTTCGACTTTGGAAATGAATGATGTTTATGCAGCTTTAATCAGTGAAAGTAATTTAAAACATGGCTCTGTCAGTCAACATGTGTTTGGGGTCAGGTCTATTGGCTGGCAGCAGTGATGTGTAAGTTTTGAGCAACTAGAGGAAGAGAGGTTATTTGAGCTGACAGGTTCATGAAAAGCCAGGAGAAGACAGCAAACTGGCGTGTGTATGTGTCTTTTTTTTAAGTGCATCTGTGTGTTTAACAATGAAAGCTGCTAGTTGTGCCCCTAAGGAGAGGTAACTTGGCTCTCAGTGAAACAGCACTGATTGTATGCTACTGCAGATTTGGGTTACATAAGACACGTACAGACTGGTGACAAATTAAAGGAAAAATAGCATAAATGCAATCATAACAAATACTGGGAATGAGGGCTTACTGAATGGTTAAAGGAGTATGAAAATTAGTGACATGTTAGCTTTGTGTTGAGATGGGGCCTTTCTTGTTATTTCCAGTATGGAAATATTTCATATACTAAGCTAAGTTGTGGATGAGCTTGTGGAGACAATGTGTATAGCAGTGCTTCAACGTGTCCCAGTGAACACTTTCAGTGCAGTTGGTTTGAAACCTCAATGCTTCAACAAGGCCTCATGAACTCCCTTGTTAATGGTTTTCACAGTCTCCAGAGATTTTGGAATAATGTGATAGACAGTCATTCTAACCATCATCAAAACACCAAATGAGAAAATATCTTTTGGTAGAATGTTACCCATCCCTTTAGCAGAATTCAGAGACTTCAACCTATGACAAAGAAGTAATTAAACTGTTTTGGAGGCTCAAGGTGAAACAACACTTTACTATGACACTTTAGGTTGGTTTTTCTGTTACTTTCTCGCCCATCTGTATCTGAATTAACAGGTGAACAGAGGTGAAAGAAGTACTCAGATTCTTTAGTAATTTCAAGTATTATCAGTAAAAAGCATTTTAAAGTACTTACTTATATTATGCAAAAATCATCCTGGTGAGTTATATAACTACATATTTCATTATTTATAACTGATGCTTTTCAACATTTTACTTGTATTAGTTGATTGAGGTGGAGCTGAGATTAACTACCTTATATGCTGTTGGTTTATTAAAGGGACTATTTGTAAGTTTTCTCTGCTGCTGAACGTGGGTTCTTGCAGGGATCGGATGGTGGTGATGGTTGTTTGTCAAGAGCTTCAGCCACTGTTGTGTTCACAATACAAGAGGTTAAAATACACCCTCTAACCAGCACTACCTTTTCAGGGCAGTCTGGACACTACAATGAGGCTCTTTTGGAAGGTGATGAGACAGGCCAGCTGGACCGGGGCTAGCTGGTTAGCATGCTAACTTCAGTAGAAGAAAAGACGTGACAGAAATAGAAGCAAATCATTGCTGTTGCTGTTGAAGACAGCTCTTGGCACAGCAAAGGAATTAAGTTTGATGCTGAGCTCCCAATTTTAGTTAGATGGTAGAGTAAACAGCTGTTGATGCTAATGTTGGCCATATAGCAATATCTAAACTTATATATAGCTCTGTTAATCTACATGTTATGTTATTTATTATGTTTCATATTTGAATTTAAATAAGTTTATCTTTATGTGTTAAAAAGTTAATATGCAAAGTAACTAGTAACTAAGTTGTAGTTGAGTAAAAAGTGCAATAAATTCCTCTGAAATGTAGTGGAGTAATAAACAATGGTACTTAAGAACAGCACTTGAGTAATTATGCTCAGTTACATTTCACCACTGGTTGTAAAGAAAGTGCATATGTTCACATGATGTCCACACATCGGTAGCAATTGTAAACACACACAGAGGAACACAAACTACAGACAGATCTGGGATAAGTTAACTGAGTACAAAAAAAGATGGAATCTGGGAAACTGAAAATCTAATTTTCACAGCTAAAATATTAAATTATAATTCACAAGCTGGACAGTATTAACAAGGTACACAGTGAGGTGAGATGTTGGCAGTCGGCCTAGTCTGCGTGAGACAGATCCCAGGTCCAAGTTATACTCCCCAGCTCCCCGTAACCTCCAATATCCTCCACTTGTACCTCCAATCCCTAAACCCCAGCACGAGGCAACAATAACACTGATTCGGTGACATGGAACAGAGGCGCTCCACTAACCAGAACCAGCACACTGCAGTTTATTTTAACATTAGGCAATTTACTTTTCATTATGTTGCTCCCTTTTTTCAACCCCCCTTCTGTCTACTTTTCCACACACCTCTACAGAGCTACATGACGAATACATTTCTCCACAAGTTATTCAACCTGGATTTAATCATTATCTGCAGAATAACACAGAATCCAACTACAGGGAGGTCTAATGTCACTTGAGTCTCGCTTATGACCTTTGCCCTTTAAGGTATCTTCTCCTGTAGTGTTAGTGGACTAGAGGTCAAGGTTGAATTTGTTCACACTCGGTTGTCTA
>BRZM01002302.1:0-26674 GCA_033238685.1 Lates japonicus
CACACACACACACACACACACACACACACACACACACACTGAGTACAGAGGAATCCCCCTGGGGAAAATCTCCTCATGGTCTTAATTAAGCGCTTTCCTTCTTAACGATATAGAGGGGACTTCTCTAATAAATTACACACATACACACTCAAACACATTTATCGGAACCCCTCCCCTATAAGATATTTTTCCTTCTTTTTGTTGAGTAGAAAAGTGCTTTATTCCTCATTTGCTGAGAAATTGACTTAGTAGAGTTGACTGCAGCGCCTTTGGACGCATGCATTACACCAGCAGTGCCAGGTGGTTCTGCTTCGAACCAGACATTTGGGTTAATGGACCACTATCAGTGTGGCCAGGCTGCACACTGTATGTTGTTAAAGTTGTAAATGAAAGTTGTACATTCTTATTTTATTGTAACTGACAGCTAACATCAGTCCAGGTGGTGCAGGACTCTAAGGGTTGTGTAATTTCCTATATAAAACTGAATATATGGTTTCTGCCAGAGAGACCCAAATCTTGAAGGTTTTCAATTAGATCTATTATAGGTAAATTATAATGAAGCTAATAGATATCACTTGTTTTTACATTCCCTTACTTTGTTAGAAAAAGATCTATTACAACCTGAGGAAGACTTGAAATGAGTTCATGTGAATCCTACACGAACCAGCTCTTAGTGCGTGACCATTTACAGTTGGACTAAAATATCACGATTACCTACATTATTTTCAAAAACATTGTATTTTTTTCTCAATCAACTTTTTTTGGTCACAGCAATATAATGTCACAGCAATTCATCGCACACTGTTGTGCTGCAGAATGTTGATTTTCAGACTAATTTGATCTAAACCAACATCCCAGGAACAGCACTTTGCTTGTAACAAAGCTAATACAACCTGCCAGGTAATAGTCAGCATCATCCCAACAAAAGCCTCCAATTGGCCTGCAGTGAAAAGTTCAGTGTGACTGCTCCATCTCACTGTAGTGCAGGACAGCCTGCATTATTCACTACTTATGTATCATTCATGCATTAGTGTGTGTGTGTGTGTGTGTGTGTGTATGCGTGTGTTTCAGACAGGGGCGACAGAGGACATCAGTGGTGAAGTACAGCTGTCAACCAGCAGCTGTTCAATTGCTGCTTTCCGTCAAACTTGAAGAACAAACACCCTCCTACACACGTGCTTGCATTTAATAGTTTTTGTCTTATGTGAACTAAAATAAAGGAAACCGAATCGCTCACACACACACTCATCTTTGTACACCTATTTTTGTGGGGCCCGTCACTGACATAATGCACTCCCTGTCCCCTCACCCTAACCTCAACCATCGCAACTAAATGCCTAACACCAAAGTCTTAACCCTCAAACAGCCCTTTGAAATTGTGAGGACCAGCCAAAATGTCCTACAGTGCCAAATGGTCCTCACAATGATGGCACTGAACAAACATTTGTTGTTCCAACACACAGAGTGATCGGACATTGAGGGGTAAATGCCGGAAAAACCTCGTTACCTCCCTCTTTTCCTTTTTCCCACCATTTATATTTCTCTTTTTACACACCACTTTTCTCTTTCCTGTCTCTAGGTCCCTGTCCCACCTTCATCCTCTTCTCTTTGTCGATCACTCTCTCTCTCTCTCTCTCTCGTACTCTTTCTCTCTCTCCTGGGTCTCAGTTTAAATAATGTCTCAAATCGACTAGAACAATGACATTCCCTCAGCATGCATCTCTAATCAGCTCTCTTTCTCTCTCTGTTTGTCTTTTGCTTCATTTCACTCAGCCGTTTTCTCTACTCCCCCTCACTCTTTATTGCCTCGCTTTCTAAGTATTTAATTCATTCCTGTTTGACTCTGTTTCTCATGTTTCATCCCTGTATTTCCTCTATTTTTCTTACAGTCTCGGGTCTTTCTGTCCTTGTGATCCGTTTCTTTCCTTCTCACTTCTACATACATTAACTCTTTCATTAACTGTTTCAGAGAGATGCGGTGGAAATAAGTGATATGGAGATATTTGTGTGTGTGCACGTGTGATTGTGTGTATGTTTCATGTAAATTACGCTCTACAGCAGCTATGCTTCTGTGAAAGACATCAGTGTGTGAAGGAGTGTGTGCAATATGTATGTGTGTGTGTCTATACAGAGTCCTTTTTTGTGCGATCATCTATGTGTGTGTGCAAGCCTGTGTGCACTTTTCTCCCAAACCTGTCCATGTCATCTCTCTGAGTGAATATTCAGGACCTTTCTTCTGTCTCCATAATATTGGAGCATAAAAGGCTGTGGGGAATATTAGCGTTTAATATTGCATGCGTTCTGTTGACTTGGATCGGCCTAGCACCATGACGGATGTTGTACTAATCTGCAGAATTTCCACAGTGACATTAAAGTGACAGAAATGCTCAGACATGTGTCAAGATGATCAACGGGGGCCTTGGAAGACACACACTTAAACTCTCTCTCTCTCTCTCACACACACACACACACACGCAGACAAAAGCGCACACACTCGCCCACTTTCTCACTCTGTCTTTTGATTCTTTCTTATGTGCACTCTGTGTCAGACTTGATCTCTCATTCTGTCACTCTGTCTCTGTGCGTCCCTCCACAGCTGATGGATTCAGTTATGTCTGAAAGCTATATCATATATTGTAGTGTACATCGCATCATACACTCTGTTTTATGTTGTACAACGTCTTTGTCGTTTGATTGTTCAGAGTAGCATTTAACATTGTTTAACATTAGCGTTACAGAAGTAAAGATATGTCATCTTAGTAAGATGCAAAAACACTCCACACCTCTTTTCTTTCAAGCACACTTGTGTGTTTCTCAGTCTGCACCGTAAGGCATGAGGGAGACTTACATCAGGCTGTGAGTAGGTTCAGACTGATTTAACTGTGAAGTGAAGAAATTGTGTGTTTGTGTGTATGTGTTTTAGCCAAGCAGCGAGGAGTTTTAGATCTTAAATTTAGGTTTAGGATAAAAGGTTGAAGGTTAGGATTATGCAGAGGTGTTCACTTTGTAAGAACTGCTTGTATATCTATTCCAAAATCTACACTGTATGTGTGTTTCTGTTTGCCTCTGTGTGTGTTTGTGTGTGTGATAGATATTGATGGCTAGTGACGTTAAGTAGCGTTGCCTGGGATCTCTGTTGCTAGAGTCTGCCTCAGCAGCAGATTTTCACCTACGCTGGGGTTAACCGGGTTAACTTCACGATACACACAACACGGGCATGTGCGCACAAACATGCACACGCGCCAGTGGCACGACCTTTCCAGTGAGAGCGTGAAATTGGTCATGGCATTTAGGATAAGATGAGTTGCCCCAGCAGATTAACACACAAGCACATGCATACATACACGCACAGACACACACACACACACAGATTCTTGTGACATGCCATCTGAATGTCCACATATCCATTAGAGTAGTCTCCTCACTCAGCAGGTTTTGTCGAAACATTCAGAGTGAAAATAAGATGTTATCCTTTCCTCTGGTTCACAGTTCGCAGCTCACAGCACACACACACACACACACACACACACACACACACACACACACACACACACACACACACACACACAGCTTACCTGTCTATTTTTTTAATGCATTAAACCAGACGTACAAGGGATTGACTAAAACAATATGAGTTGCACTATATTCTGTTTTCATTTGCTGAATGATCCATACAAATTCTTATTCTGGCACTATATGTTTACTCCTGATTTACTGCCATGAAATTGTTGAAAAAAAAAAAAAACAATCAAATGTTGAATCAAGAGTAAGGTGGCTGATAAATTACTGACAGAGGTGCCCTAGCAACAACAGAACAAACTTTTCTATGGTCTTATTAGGTATAATATTCCAGTGGCCTGACCATGTGCAGAGAGATAAAAGCAACAGAATTAAAACCATGTAAACTCAGTCTTCAGTATGTGCTGTCCTTTTTTGCTGCTGGTGCTGTGTGCAGATGATGGAGCGCCATCAAAACCTTTTGTATGAAGAAGAGAATGAACACGTGCACTCTTCTTTTAACTCCCAAACACCAGTCCCTCGACTAATTAGCAGGCTGGGAGAGAGGGAAGGTAACGCAGTGTTGAATGAAAAGAAAGGAGAAGAAAGAAAAAAAATTCCCTCTCTTTCATTTGGTATGGTAATATTTCCTGCTCACATACTCATCGTGGCTATGAGAACAAGCGGTTGGGGGACAGCAGAGACAGGGGGAACCGAGTGAGGAAAGGGAGAGGTGGGAAACCGGTATAGATGTACAGAGTGATTTGTTTTTGAGAAAGAGGGGGGATGGAAAAAGGGTGGGAAGATGGAGCAGGCACAGAGGTAGAGGAGACTGAAGAGGAATGAAAAGAGAGAGATATGGGAGAGGAGAACTCACTACATCTCGCTCTTCAACTCATCCCCCAGCGGATGAGATGGAGGGTGAGATGTAGCGAGAGCTTTCTGTTGCAGAAAGAAAAGAACCTTTGATAAGTGAAACATTTTGGGGCTCAGAGCTGCAGATAGACAGGAAGGCAAACAGAGAGGAAGATGGGCAGAAGGGAAAAAGAAGCGTGTACAAAGAGAGGCAGGTAGTTACTGTACGTACGACAACAGACAGACTGGAGGCCAAACAGCATGACAGACAGATGAGCAGGCAGACAGACAGTGTGTGTGTGTGTGTGTGTGTGTGTGTGTAGGTATTTACAGGCTTGTTTCTTTTTGTCTCGTGTTTGTATGTGTTGGTTTGTGTGTGTATATCATGTCTCCAGAGAATCTCATGCTGCTTTGTTAGATCCTGTTAATAATCACCCAACAGAGAACAATGCTCTGGACACACACACACACACACAAACATATAGATATGCAAACCCTTTAGATCTTGTTCATTCTGTGGATAGGAACCACATTTCTCCTCTGAAATCGTCTTTGTAAATAAACAGTCTACAACTTCCTCAGATAAGAAATAATGTACGTGACAAATACTTCAATTGTCATGTATACTCAGGAATGAATGAAGTGCAATCATTAGTCAATGCATCGATTAGTTGGGATAGTAGGTAGTTATAGTTAATAAATGATTAGAAGCAGTTGCTCTGGATAAAAATATAATGATGCACTGAACCATTGTTCATACAGACTATGACAGTGTGATTTACCGTCCAAACTTAAATGACGTGCTGAACACCAAGACCAATACAGGACCTTAGATATAACCGGTCAAGTTTTTGACCACTAGTGAGTATCTGTTTTGATTGTATCGTCCAAAGACATGAAGACATACACGCACATACGTGAGCATGAGTCACATGATACACTTTCCTGCTACTGGTTTCATGTTATTCCAGTGATTGAGAACAAACGTACAGAGAAAAGAAGCAGTGAACCGGTGTGGCTGACTGTATGACTTTGTGTGTTTATATGAGTCTTGTTCCCGGGCCTCAGTGTAGCTACACTTGAGGTCTTTTGTCTTCTTCACGTGCGAACATTGATTTTATTTGTCATCTTATTGTCCTTGTTCTTTCTTTGTCTTCCTCTTTTTCTGTCCCACATCTTGCTCACTCACTTGTGGATTGTCTGTCTCTTCTCTCTCTCTCTCTCTTGTTTTAAACTGTAAAACACAAAAGCCACCCCACCCCCCCAACCCCCAATTTCTGTTAGCATCAGTTTCCTGCATTTTTCCCTTCCTCTGCTCCCTTTTCTCTCATATACAAATTGGAGCCTCTTCCCCCATTTCCATCTATGCTCTCCCCCTCCCTTTCTCTTCTCCCCGCCTTCCCCCCTCCTCTGTGTGTCATACATAATAGGCCCAGTGCAGGTCTGCATGTGTCACACATGGGAGGAACTCCTGTGTTTTTTAATACATTTTTAATCCCGCCATTTGATGCCCCCCTTGTCCACCATAATTTGTACTGACTGCTGAACAAAATCAAAGGGCTTGTACTTGCTGGTTCTTGCCTTTGCTGCTCTCTGCTACAGAAAAATGCATTTTTTATTTCACTTTTTCCCCTCCACCCCCCTCACACTCGCACTCACACACACACACACACACCTGGCGTTTATTTTGACAGTGGGCCTGTGTGAGAGCTCTGGCTGTTGCAAGTCACTCCTCATTAGTGGTCTGATTTCCCTTTGCTGTGTGTGTGTGTGTGTGTGTGTGTGTGTATGAACATTCTTATTATATAGTACAGAATACCTCTGTGTTTTCTATTCAGTTATATGTATTATTCTTCTCTCTCTTTAGATTTAGATTTACATGGGCCACTGATTTTTCTCTCTCTTTATATCCCCTCTCGTCTCTTGTTTCTCACTGTGTCAGTCTTTGTTCCATAAAAGCAAGCATCTCACTTGTCATGGGACCATTTTTCTATTCACACATGTGCATGCAGATTTATTTTCAATAACACAATGCACAGTTTATGACATTTTTTATGCCATTGCTTAATAATTCCTCATCTCTTATCAGGGGATGTTTTTATCACTATGTCTGTGATTCATTTAAATGTGTATGTTGTGTTCTTACAGTGTGCTTTTGATAATCGTATCAAACTTGCTTACTGTGTTTGGTTCCTCACGTGTGTATAAACTTGCAGTCATGATTGTGTAAATGAATGTACAGTAGGTCCGAACACTGACAATACAGTAACCGAAATGCTCAGGCATTAAAATTAAAAGTAGAATGTTAGGTGCTAAGTAATTGGGTTAAATTTGAACCACAATTGACAGCATAAATTAAAAAGCTGTATGTCTGTATTTATATACATGTGTAACTGTTTTATACAGTGTCAGCGTTGTTCGCTCCTCTACAATGACAAGCCATTCAGGTCAGGTGGCCAGCTCCAGCCTATGAACTGCCGGCCTTGCCACTGTAACGGCCACGCCCTCTCCTGTCATTATGATGTCCAAGCTGATGACCAACCAGATGAGCACTATCGAGGAGGGGGAGGTGTCTGTGACAACTGCATGCACAACACCACAGGTACAGTGTTAGTTATCCTATAATCATCCCTTCACATTTTACAGCAACTGAAAAAAAACATAAATATAAAATGGGTGTTCTTAATCATCCTTGAACATTTTGAGCAACAAAATAGCCTGTCTTCAGTATTTTCAGACAGAAAAGAAACATGGTTGCAGCTGTAGGAGTGAGTGTGAGTATACCTCTGTAAAAACAGATGCAGACTAATGCAGTTTGCACAAGTTGGTATTACATAGTAGTGCCAAGAAATACAGATACTGTTATGGGTTTTATGGGGTCTATTATTTATTAGTAGTGATGGCAGTGGTAATTTTGAGGATGACTGTGAAGTGTTTCAAACCATTTATGTGTTTGCATGTTGTGCCTCAGTCACACGTTTTAATGATGCTGCAAAACCACTTACCAAATGAGACACATAAGCTTGAAACCTCAACTTTCGAACAACATTTCTTTTCATGTCTTTGTGTTGTCTTTCTGTCTCATCCTGTTTGCGTCTCTCTCACTATCAGGTAAGAACTGTGAGCTGTGTATAAGTGGGTTTTTCAGGCTTGAGGAATCTGATCCCACTTCAGCTGATGTGTGTCGGCCGTGTAGCTGTCGCGCTGCTGGGACGGTCAATGGCAGCATGGCGTGTGCACAGGTAGACGCCAACACAAACAGCAGATTGCTGATGAACTCTAACTCTAAATTTGTTGATTAAATGTTTTTGATTCAGTTTGAAGGCACTAAATAACAGTTTCTTTCAGTTTCTTCCCTACTGTCCTTGTTTCTTCTTACCAACCTGTTTCTTTCTTCTCTTCCCTCTGTGTTTCCTCCCTCCAGGTCGGAGGTCAGTGCCAGTGCAAGGCTGCAGTAACAGGCCGTCGCTGCGCGGACTGTTTGCCTGGTTGGTACGGTCTTAAAGCCTCAAATCCAAATGGCTGCGTTCGCTGCAACTGCAGTGACATTGGTGTCATCAGCACATCGACAGCAGCAGTTTCCACCTGCAACCAGGACACGGGACAGTGCCGGTGTAAACCCCATGTCACAGGTAAACAGACTGCTGACACAGATCAGAGATATCTTGATTTTTAAAGTTGTAATTTCTGAGGTTCCTGTGTTTCTGTTTTATTTTGATGACATATTTGGTGGTAGGTTGTCAAGGCTGTAGCAGTTTGCGCTGCACTCCTCAGACACAATCATGTGTTGGAGGAGTCATATGATTGACAGTGCTGCCTCTTGCCCCTTAGATCTCACCCACACAAGCCGGGCGATCTCATTGTGGGTGAGGGTTCAATTAAGATAAGGAAAGATAAAAAGTAATTTAAAGGTAATATCAGCAATCTCTTCAGACCTTGGTATTTTACCACAGCAGTGCTCCTCTCAACTGCAAAATGTCTGGTCCCTAAAATAGTTTCTCTTACAAAATGTCCCCAAGTACTTTGTTGATAACTTGTGCTTTTCATTAGAACAGTTACTCTTTAATTGTCCATTAATGGCGTCTTAATTAATACATAGGCTCAGCCGCTCATGAGGTGCACACACAAGCAAAAGTGGCTGTACTGGGTGCACGCACCAAAACAAGCATGTGTATACACACAGGCATAAACACATATCCCAAAGTGTGTTTGCCAGCCAAAATAAACAGGCTTTTCTGCTGGCGGTGCTTCCAGCCGTTGTGCTTCTCTTTGTGATAAATGGTTTCACTCTCTCCCCTGTGTGTCTTTGAAGAGCAGGCTCGTATGAAATGCAAAACCGGCCAACGCTCCTCAACTCAACGCATCATGGTTATTGCTAAGCCTTGCTATCAAGGGCCCACGGTTGTGTGTGTGAGCGCAGGCATGTGTATGTGAACTTGTAAATGTGTGTAAGAGTCTCTGTTTATGTTAATGTATATATATAAGGGAGGATGTCTAGATGTGGCCGTGTGTTTATGGACGTTTTGTCTCTGCCTAACTGTATGTATTATTAGAGTTTCCTTGTGTATAGTATATGTTTCTGTGTGTGTGTTTGTGTGTGTGTTTGTGCACAGGCACACGCATGCATGCCATCAAGGACTAAGCTGGTATTTAATTCTCTAATTCAATGCCAAGTTGATTAAAACAAACTGCTGCAGCCCCTTGTATTTTTCACACTCCTTCTTACAAGACCCACTTTCGTTTTTTTTTTCTGTCCCTGTTTGTTTGGTTGCTCCCACAGGTATTTTTCAGAAATTAGATTTGATTATGGCAATTTATTACCGCCAAGCTGATACTTTGAGTAGAGCAATGGCAGGCACGCTTCAGAAGGACGGAATTGAAATGTGTGCACAGAGACACGGATACACACACGCACACTCATAACAAGGTGCCAGAGTGCAGTGTGTACATAATAGTGTTTGAAATGGTGATGCATGAGCCTGTTAACCAGCTGGCTACTGATAAAAGGGCTGGGCCATGTCCCGAAAACGCACACACACATATGCACACATGTGCACCTCAACACAACATTACAGTCCTTTCTGTTCTGATCTAATATCTTCTAACACATTATATCCTCTAATGTTCTCACTTTTCTGTCTTTTTTCTTGTCTTCTTGCTTTTCCCTTTTTTCTTCTCTTTTCTCTAATCTTGTCTTTTGTTTCTGTTAATACAGTCGTTGGACCTTGTATTTTACTGTCACAGGACTTGCTGCAAAAATGTGATTCGCAAATGCCAGCTTGTTCAGCTGAAAGTCTAAAATGAAAATAGAAAATACACAAAGTTTTATAAAGGGTGTAGGATTCTTTCTAATTTGTAAAACTTTATTGGGAAAAATTCAAGTACAATATATCTCAGCATTGTTGGAGTTGTAAGCATCAGTGTGTCAGCCTGCATATTTACCACCAACACACTCAGACGTATACACACACACACACACACACACACACACACACACACACACACACAGACATCTCCACTGCACTATTATGAAATATGATCTATGGAGCGAAATACATTCATATCTATAAAATCATTAAAGTGGGCAGACCAGGGGAAATGCCAAGTGTCTGTCGCACATGAGTATGGCACACACTCACACAGACACGCACAGACGTGGTCTTGTGCACTAACGCAGATGTACAGGTATGCTCTCATAGACGTATATGTGCGCACACACATTTACACCCACCAACATACGAACACTCGCTCGCTCATAAACGGCTGTGGTGACTGCGTTGCCCCCAGGCATCCATTTAGGGACAGATTGCCTGTCATGGAATACGTATGGCATATTCAAATAAGCCCTGCTCGCACACACTGCATATCATAGTTTAACTAGCCATATAGCCTACCGCTGCTGCTGCGGCCGTAAAACCTCCTACAGTATAGAGTTGGTGTTTGTTGCTATCCAACAAAAATGATGCCGATGTTGCTGAGCTGACAGACTTAAACCTAAATACAAGATAAATAAATGGATGCCTAAATGAATGAGCAATAACCAGACTGAAACAGTTAACTGGTTGATTTAGCATGAAAATAATAAAATATGAGAAATGTTTAAAGTATAGAAGGCCTTGAGTGTTCACACTTAACTCATTGATAAGAACCTGCATTTTTTGCATTCAGAAATTTCTTTAATTTTCTGTTTTACAAGACAAAATGTTAATAATGAATAATTCTAAAAAGGTTATACGGTAACAAACAGAAAAAATATGCTCTTCTTCACATACTTTAAAGCCAAGATTTGTGGATGTAACTCACCTTTTCTTGTTTCTACACCAGATGGTAATTTAGTGTTATTTTTATGTTCCTCTATCCATCTTTCCATCTCTCCATCTCCTCTTTTTCTTTCCCTCCATTCTTTTCTTGTAGTTGCTTAATTTATTTATTTTCTCGCTCAGTGAAATTAAGTGTTTGGCCTTAGGTGAGTGATCCATCATATGTAGAGGGCCTGGCCCTAATGATGGCAGTTTTATACACTCACCCACCATTTCTCTTGCTCGCTCTCTCTCTCTCTCTTGCACGCACACACATATCCACACACACACACACACACACACACACATTCACACATGCCTCCAAACAGAGAGGCTAGCTAGTTGGTGAACAAGCAAGCATCAATCCAGTTTGGTTTTTTTAATTTCCCCCTTCTGTTTCTCTCAGGTGGGCTCACTCTGCCCTCTCCTCAACATTTCTCTAAATTTTGTTTCTCTCTCTCTCTCTCTCTCTCTCTCTCTCTCTCTCTCTCTCTCTCATGCTCTCTCCCCCAGGTCTTTCTTGTGACCGCTGTGAGTTTGGTTATTGGAACCTGTCCCACCCAGACGGCTGTGTCCCATGTGACTGCGACCCCATGGGCTCCCTCAGCCAATTCTGCGAGCCCGAGGGGGGGCAGTGTGAGTGTAAGCCTGGGGTAGGGGGCCGGCGCTGTGACTCATGTGGCAGCGGTTCGTACGGCTTGAGACTGGAGGGATCTTGCGCTCCCTGCAACTGCTCACAAGAGGGTACAGTACCTGGAACAGACTGTGATCCTCACACAGGACAGTGTGTGTGTAAGGCAAGTTAACAAGTATATATTTTTGAAATTCCTGACAGTTTTACTAGTGTGGTTAAAAGTTTATTCTTGACCTTGAAACAGTAGTTGACAGAACAATCTCACCTTAGTTTCTATTTCGAAGCTGTTCTGGAGTTTTCAATCATATAACATGATCTTCATCAGTATAATAAACATATTTTTCATATATTATTTTGTCGCTTTCATGGAATTGTTTGGGGTCACTTTGACACTTCATGCATCTTCATCTTTCCTCTTCCTCATTCCTTCCGTCTTTTATCTCTTGCCCCTTCATTTTTGGACCCTCTATCCTTCCCTCTTATTTCTTTTATAGAAACATGTGGAAGGCCACCGCTGTGACTCTTGTCTTCATGGTTACCACACCCTAGAGCATCGAAACTCCCTGGGCTGTCTGCCGTGTGCATGTGACATCAGTGGCACTCTGCCAGAGGGTGTATGCGATATGCAGACCGGACAGTGCCCGTGCCGAGAGGGGGTGGAGGGAGTGCAGTGCACCAACTGTGCCCACAACTACTACAACAGGAGTTCAGACCTCCAGAGTAAGAGAACACTGAGTGGAAGCCTGAAGTTACATCCAAGATTAGTTCCACTTTTTTAGCTCAGTCCAACATTGTTTACAAAGCTTAAGTTGGTCAGACAACATATACATATAGTTTGAGAGTTTGATGGAAGTAATTTTGTTCTTTGTTGTGTAAAGCTTTTGTGTTCCTGTTTAAACAGTAACAGTCTGGGAGGAAACGTTCAAGTATATTTTGATGTTGTTTCGTGTCCTGTCAGAGGGCTTGTCCCAGGGCTGTGTACCGTGTGTCTGTGACCCCAGAGGAACAGTGGCAGGGACCATCTGTGACAGCACTACAGGGCAGTGTGTTTGCATCCCTACTCGCTACGGACAGGACTGCAGTAGGTGCCGACCCGGTGAGTGTGTTTGGAATAATGGATGAACGATACATGCATGGAACAAAAAGTGTAAGGAGTGATTGAATACATAAGGTTTATAGATTAGTGTATAGACATATTGGGGGAAAAGGTGAAGAACAATGACTGGTATTCTAAACTTTTAGTGTTTGTTCGTTTGTGTATGGGGGTGTGTATGTGTGGATGTGTATGTGTATTGGCACGTGCCCTCTGCCAGATCTCCACTCAGTGATTGTCTTGTTTGTGCGTTAGCTCATGAATTTGTTTGAGTGTGTGTATTTGTGTGTGTGGTTAGTCTTAAGGGACAAGAGGTAGCAGATGTTGTATTGTGTCAGTAATGGAGAAGGACCAACAGCATAGTCAGGTTTACTGTAACACAAATTGTGAATGGATGTGTTGATGGAAGGATGTTAAAAAGAGTAACAGAGGACACAAAGATAATACTTCTCACAAATACCCATAAAATCTAATAAAGGCAGTATTCAGTGCCGTTAACATATTGCACAGTTTTGCTGTCTTGTCTGATTATGTTTTTTTATTCCACTGTTTCATTGCATTTGCCAAGCTCCTTGCCTACAAATTGTCCATTTTAATTTCCTTAACTGCTAGTTCATGCTATTGTGAGTTTCTTGCCCAAGTGGCTAAATAGAATATATCTAATTTGTTTAATAGCTGCTAGGCCATGAGAAAAATAAACAAAATTGATTTATACTTAAGAACATGAAGTTCATAATGTAACCTCAGACACACTTATTGGCTTTGTGCTCAATTTTATTACAAATAAATAGCAAACAACACCCCATAATAGTTTTAGGTGGGACATAAACTGACGCAGGCTGTGTCCAAAATCAGTCACTCAATCACTATCTTAAGGAATTTTATATAATGTAATGCTACATAATCAGATGTTGTCAGTGTGTAGCAAATACTACAGTGTACAAGTAGTGAACCATATAATCATCAGTGATTAATTTTGGATGCAGATACATATGAAATTTGTGAATTTAGCGGACCACAACTTCGACATAAAACAATTATGTTTTGCTTTGAATAGCAAAGGAAGGAAGGATGAAAAGAAAGAGGCAAAGAAGAAAGAAATAAAGAAACAAAAAATAGCCAGATGAAAACATTAATAAAGTGACTGACAAGCAATCAGATTCATAATTTTGCTTTATTTCGTGTTTCCGTCTGTCCAGGCTTCTACCTCTCTCCAGATCAGAGAATGTGTGCGGAGTGTGACTGCCATCCTATGGGAGCATCACAGCGTGGTTGTGAGAGCCAGACTGGACAGTGTGTCTGTGCCCATCCCTCGTTGGGAGGGCGACGCTGTGATCAGTGTCGTGAGATGTTCTTTGGATTCAACCCTGGTCTGGGCAGGTAACCATATATTATCCATTAATTGTACCACTTGTACAGAAACACGTACACACACACACACACACACACATCACACTCATGCAGCGCACACGCCAGCAGGTGCAGTCTCTGTAAAGACAGTTAACAGATAGGTAGCTAGACATATGACGTACATGAGTTAAGAGCTGCTTTGACCTTTACCACTCATGTCTCTACCTGCAGGCTATCTCACACACACAGAGACGCACACACAACTTACAACACGCATACACAAATGTAACTGTACACTTTACGTCTTGTGCAGTACTTATACGCGCACACACATACGTACCTCTTGAGAGGGTGTCATAGCAGATAGATGATCCACAAACTGTTTGATTAGTGGTGCAGTGTATGTGTGTGTGTGTCTGTGGTAGCTGACCTTGTCTGATTGCTGTAATCTCCAGTGTTAAAACATTAAGCATGAGATCTGGCTGTGGCTGAGACCTCCTCACGGTAGAGCAGGATGGAAGGAGAAAAAGCAAAGTGATAAAGACAACTTTAAGACTACTTTGTAAAGAGAGTAAGGCAGGGATGCACTGGGAAGAGAAGAGTGAAATATTTAAAATATGAGAAAGAAGGGTTATATCCTATGTAAGCATATTCTTACATGGGTTGTTAGTATCAGTGAAAAAGAGTGTAAAAGAGAAAAAGGGAAAACATGGGCTGAGGCACAAATCTTGTGAAAAGCACGCATGCAACAACTCATGCTAGACTTATTATTTGTACCAGTGCACCAGGTTTGTGCCTCTCTCTCTGTCTTTCTTTCTTCACTGTTCCCTGTATTATTTTCTTTCTCTGTGCTGGAAGAAATTATAAATTAAGTCTTAGGTTATTACTGCTGAATGCTTTTCTTTTTCCCAGAGAGTGAGGATTTCTAAATATCATCAAGTAATTTATCCTCCTCCTTCAATCACAGGCTTAACACAAATGAATTTACACACACACACACACACACACAAACTGATGTGTGAGCAATTGGCTGAAGATGTAGTCCTCTGTCTTTATGTGTCTCCATGGAGAATTGGGTCAGAGAAATGCTGACCGCTGTTCCCTTCATCACTGGGAAATATGATGGTAATTCTGTCTGGAGGGATTAAATATTAGTATACACACATTCACTTACACACATAATTTTATTATAAGGATTACATATGTAACATTCATCACTGATACAACATGTTACTGGACCTAAACATCTTAGATAGTTTTATAAATTCATTACGTGATAACTTATGTTCATTTGTATTCAACCTCTACAGCACAATTTTAAATACTTGATTGACACTGTCTATGATATAATTTACAGTATGTTATTTTAGTACAGGCAAATTCTGTCTCTTTCTCTTTCACACATTACACTGTACTTTGAGAAAAAGAGAATGGGTGTGATGTTGGTGTTTTCTTTCTCCTTGGGAATGGAGTGAAGGTCGAGTCACTATGGCATTTGTGGTGTGTGTATTTTTTATGTGTGTGTGTGTGTGTGAGAGAGAGAGAGAGAGAAAGCACCAGTTGACAGGACAAATTTGAGGCTCGTTATGAGGCTGTGGCTTTTCACACAGTAATAAAGAAGGTGTAGTGGTGTGTGAGAGAGACAGAGCATGTGAGTACAGTATGTGGTAGAAAGAAAAACACACATGGATAGCGTGGTGTGTGTATGTGTGTGTATGCATGTGTGTGTGCATGTGTGTGTTTTTGTGTGAGTGTAATTGGGTTTATACAGTGTCACTCTCTCTGCCAGTGTGGTGTGTATGTGAGTGTGAGCCAAACAACCTCCAACAAGCAGATTGTGTTGCACATGTGATCGTGTGTGTGTGTCTGTGCGTGTGAAAAGGTGTGAGGTAGCTGGCCGGATGATCACCCACTGCCCAGCCCCAGTGAGGGTAACACCACACTGGTGACCCAGACACATACACTGTCAGACACACACATGCACAGACACACACACACACACACAACACACTTTGGCAACTCTGACGGGGAAAGCTTCTGTGAAGGTAGTTTCACAGTTAGAGGATGGTGGGTGGGATAGCTGGTGGTGAGGGTCTCCCTCACAGTGTTAAGGTGAAGACCCAACACCTTTCAGACACGCACATGCACACACACACACACACACACACACACACACACACACATATCTAGTTGGAAGTTATCTTTGAACATTTCTATGCTAATGCTGATATATTTGCAATTTCTTTATCTATTTTTGGGCCTCCCATCTATGCCCAAGCAATAGCTTTTACTCCTTGACTCTCAGTTAAAGTGGTATTTTACACTTGCACAATTATCCAATCACAGAAGAGGAAGAGGAGAGCATGTGACTTCACATCTGTGTTCATCTAGAAAACAGTACAAACCACACAGGAAGTTCATAGCTCATTTTTAAATAATCATTAGCTATTCAAATCACTTGGAATATAATGGCTATCTATATTCTACAAGGTTTTTTATATGTGTAAGAAAGATCCATTTTCATCTATGAGTCTAACATGGTTCTGGTAATGATTTGGTTTTGGCATTATTTTCAACCAGCCAGTGTGACTTTTTTTTCCCTTTGCTTGACCAGATGCCAGCCTTGTGCATGCGACCCCATGGGCAGTCTCAATGGTTCGTGTCATCCAGACTCAGGGGTGTGCGTGTGTAAGCTGCTGGTAACTGGAGACAAGTGCGATGTATGTCAACCTGGAGCGAGTCATTTTGACCCTGGGAACCACTTTGGCTGCAGTAAAGGTCTGGTTACACACATACATAAGATCACACCCAGACACACCAACCTTTGCATCAGCAATAATTCAGTTTACAAATGTAGTGATTTAACTTTTTTCTCTCGCTCCCTGTTTATCTCTATTTTGCTTGTTGTCTTTTTGTGCAGCACCCTCTCAGCAGCCTGCACCAGTAGGTTTTGCTCTCAATTATTCTTCCATTCATCTGTCCTGGCATCCGCCTGACTCCCCAAATTCAAACAGACTCAACTACACACTAATCAGAGATGGACAGTCAGTGCATAGCATCCAAAGTCACTATCCTTTCAGTAAGTATCCACAAAGGCTTTCACACAACTTTTATCTCCTTCTGCATGAAACAAACATTGCTTTCCCCTTAATTCCATCACTATTTCCCTCTTCCCCTTTTTCTTAAGGCCCAGAATCATTTGAGGACTCCGGTTTGTCTCCCTACACCAACTACTCTTATTGGCTCATAACAGCTAATGTGGCCGGTGTGACAATAAGTGCATCAGCCTCATACCAAACCTTAGGTGCACCACCTGAAGCAGACCAGCTCCATTTAAACATTGTGGGACGACCAGGTCCAACCACAGCTAGCTTTAACTGGAGTACACCACCAAATGGCACCGGCCCAGTGGAAAGGTAAGGAGGAAGGAGAAGGAGGGGTGGTGACTGAGGGTTTAGAAGCGGAGCATCCAGGACAGTTGGCCTGCAGATTCAACTACAATCATTCAGTTTATAGCATAGCAAAACAGCTGTAGGGCATGTGGGCTACTATAACTACAATGGGTAACCCACTGAAGCCATTCTTGGGGACACAAATTGTTCCAAAACATGCTGAATTTTGAATCCCTTCAAGTAAGTGCACATTTGGTGGGGAATTAAATGGGAGAGGGTTGTAAGGGAAGTGGAGGGAAGGATAAAAAATTATTGTCTCTTAAGATTATTTATTTCTGCTTTTAATTGGTTCCAGACCTTTAAATTGCGGCATAGAATTCAAACTCAGAACGCTGTGCATCTTAGCCCCTTGGCCCCTGTGACATCCCAGCACTAGCTTTTAACTGAACCACGTAACAAAACCATGTGGCCCAGTGGAGTGATAGGGAGAGATGGAAAAATGAAGAGAAGAGGAACCGATTACCTTAATTTTTTGTCTCCCACAGGTTTGTGTTATCCTCCACTGAGTCATCTAGCACAGAGCCCATCATTCACTACACAGGTTTATCTACAGAGGCTGTGGCAAGTGGCCTAAAGCCCTTCACCCAATACACTGTAATACTGGAGGTAGGTGGGGCAAACAGCCAGTGTATACTGTTTACTCTTCCCCATTAAAAAGAAAGATATGTGAAGCAATTGTATCTTCAATATAATATTTCAAATATGTTTAATCCAGTTTTTCAACCAATGCATATTTCCAGGCTGTACAACCTAACAGTCCTAACCTCGTCTACAGGCATGCTCTTCTGGGGGGTGCGCTTCTACCCCACCACTGTCTCTTCTGACAGCCTCTGCCCCCCCACAAAACCAGCCTCCACCCAGAGTCACTGCTACAGGACCTCATACACTTCATGCTTCCTGGGAGCCCCCTAGTCAGCCAAATGGTAGGACCCCAGACATACACACACATACTGAATCAGCTCATATAGCAAGTACTTTCATGTATTGCATTCATGCATTTAAGACTACCCACATTTTTGTGTGTTTATTATGAGTATATTACAACTGCATGACATAACAATTATAGACATTATTAATGTCAATTTCAGAATAAATAATCACACACACACACATACAACACAGATATTTTAACTAGCATGAAACTCTAGCCTAGTAGTGTTGCTTTTAGGCTTGTGTCACTCAAGAAGTATGAGAATCAGCTAACACTTCTACACACACACACACACACACACACACAAATACACACTGAATTGGAACTGCCTTTGGTAAATCCGAAGAGCTTTGTAACGGCTCTAAGGCTCAGTGTCATACAAAGCTCGGTAACCTGGGTTTCTCTCTCTGTTTGTGTCTCTTGTTTTTTTTCTCTCTCTCTGTCTGTTAATCTGTTCCCCTCGCAGTGTCTTACTAATCCCTGTTACATGGGTTTCTCCGTGTCTCTTTCCCTCCTTTTCTCTGTCATCAGTTCAATATTGAAAGTTTCCTTTCCTTACCATTCCCTTACCATTTTGATATTTTTCTCAACTGGACTCAGCTTTAATCTCACATATCTTCTTTTTTTGGTCTGGCTTTTTCTCTGATTTTGCCAGCCCTGTCATTTTTCTTGAACTCAGCCGAGGTAGTCTCAACTAGAAATATGGTTCATTCTAGCTATTTGAGAAAACTCAAGGTTGACTAGAGATGCAGATGTTTGAGAGTAAACTAGCCCTTTCACATTTATGTTTTTATGATGTCTGTAGTCTTTGCTAATGTGAAATTAAATAAGAAACTGAACTATGCCTTTTGCTTTCCACGATGCCAAATCTAACAGGGGCAAAGACATTGATTACATTTTCAGTTTTGGAATTGAAACATCATTCTCAGACTTCAAAGGTAGAAGACTAGTGCTATACTTGCTCTAATTAGTATACCATTTTCTGTGGTTGCTGACGTTGTGTGGACTTTAAGAGTTACAGATGTATCAGTGGAAACAAAGACACATATGGCAAGATCCATTCTCCAACCCTGAATATATTTAGTAGAGAGGTAGAGAGGATTGTGAGTGGGTCAGTAAAGTCATCAAGAAAATTAGAGGAGTATTTAGGTGGCCTAAAGTTGGTTTACAGCTATTACACACTGATTCAAATTAACCTTTGTTGTTGCAGGTGTAATAACTACTCAATATGCACTATATTAATATTAGAGGTGGGAGAAAGGGAGGGGAGAGGTGTGAAAACAATGTAGAGTGTAAAGAATAGACAGAACATGGATATAAAGGAAAGGAAAATAATAAAGAGAGAACAGTGTAAAGAATAACACAGGTTCCACATAAGCCTCTCTATATTATTAGATCTTATTTATATTTTCATTTATAACAACATTTGGACACTCAGTTATTTCATAGTTTTGTAAGTCTTATTGTATTTTGGTGTTGCTCTGTCCTTATTCCAACCCAGCTCTGTCATTTTCCTATTAACAACTGGAATAGAGCATGTGAGATTAGGACAATAGTCTGGTTTCCTCCAGAGAGCTAAACAGGACTAGCAAGGACTTAGTCATTATTAGCCTATCTCCTACTACAGGGCCAAACACTGGCCATGGCTTTCTCATTATCTGTGGTGTTACATTTTCCTCAAAACAACATTACTGTATATGAAAAAATGTACAAATTTTAGCATCCTGTTGCAGATGGAGATGCTCTGTTTCTAATACAGTGGTCCCTCGTTTATCGCGGGGGTTACGTTCTAAAAGTAACCCGCAATAGGCGAAATCCGCGAAGTATTAGCTTTATTTTTTACAATTATAATATATGTTTTAAGGCTGTAAAACCCCTCACCACACACTTTATACACTTTTCTCAGACAGGCATTAACATTTTCTCACATTTCTCTCTTGTTTAAACACTCTCAAAGTTCAAACGTTGTCGGGGAGAAAACTTCAGAGTCACGCTGCTAGCGATCGAACATTTACGTAAATTTGGCAAGCCGAACGCATTCTGTACCGTACAGGAGACACGGCACGGAGGGGATTGATTGACAATGGTCTACAGTCCCTTAGCCAATCAGGACGCAGAACACAATACGTGTTCATACGCTGTAAAAAAAAAAGCATGCAAAATTGCACAAAAAAAAATCCGCGAAACAGCGAGGCCGCGAAAGGTGAACCGCATTATAGTGAGGGACAACTGTACACTGAATGAGTGGAGAAACAGGATGACAGTGCCCTCAACCATAGTCATAAGGGTTCACTGAATGGTTTGATGAATATGACAATGATGAGAGATTTTTGGACTGACGTGTTAGACAGCGCTCTCTACCACCATCATCAAAATGCCAAATGAGGGAGTATCTCTTGGAGAAATGGTGTTCCATCCCCACAGTAGAGTTTAAAGACTTGTAGAATCAATATCAAGGTGCACTGAAGCTGTGCTGGTGGCCCAACACCTTACTAAGATCTTACAAAGATGTTGGTTTTTCCTTTAATTTGTGACCCATCTGTAGATGCTTTGAATCTTTTATCATAAACAGGCACTGAGACACCACTTCAATAAACAAGTATCAGGTAAAAAAAATCTAGTATATGGCTGTACTGTGTATAGCTGTGCAAAATTCTGAAATCCTACCATACTGCTGAGTGTCTCTCCTGCCAGGCTGCTGACAGCAGTGTCAGTCGGTGTTAACTCACCAGAACACTGGTACTTTGCATTTTAGCTGTGTGCGTTCCCACCGTTCTTGACAGGCAGGCAAACATCTGAAGAAGTTGTTAGTTAGTTAGTATTAATCTCTTGGACATTCCTTTTCTTTTCTGTACAGGTGTTATCACAAGGTATGAGGTCTTTCTACGTGGACCAATGGAATTGCAAAACCTTTCAAGTATGGCAGTTGAGAAGAAAGTGTTCCTCAGCTCTGGTTGGCTGGATCCAAGTGATTCCCCAGAAACACAGTTTACCAACAGGAGCGCACTGTCACCCCCTGAGAACAATACGATTGTAGCAGGTCTGCAAGCGTTTTCCACTTATCAGATGCGAGTTGAAAGCATCAATGTGGCTGGAAGAGTCACATCAGGATGGACCACAGCACGCACCATGGAGGGAGGTTTGTATAGTCTGTGATCATGATTAAACTTCATTATTATTGGAGTGTACCCAGATACACCCCATGACTATTGAGTCATGCATCTCGGTACATGTTTGTATGCAAATTTAATTTTAGGTATATACAGTAGCTGTGCAGGTAGTAGGGTTGCATTGATTTTTTAATTCATGTTTTACTGAGAGTGATTAGACATCAAAAAAATGACTTTATAGTCATTACAAAGAGAGTTTCAATTTTTTTCAATTTTCAAAATCTTTTTTTTCCCTTTAAGTGTTTTTAAAGGTTAAACTCTTGTATACAATGAGGATTTTTGAAGCTCCCCCTTCAAGTTCCTCACAAGACCATGAGTTGTGCTTTATAGAAATCATATGTCTGTATTCTCATTCACAAACTTCCAAGGTCTCTCTTGAAATAAATCTAAATGTAATTTGTAGTAGAAGTTATCGACTACATTTTACTGCCTGACAGTCTGACAGTCTGACTAGCTGTGGTGGTTCCTAGGTGCTAAGATAGATAGGTTAGTAGGTAAAAAAAGTAGGTACAATTGGAAAGATTATAAATGGCTGCTACCTAGGTATTAGATTTGATGAGTTAAAATCTTTAGGCAAAATGCCTTGTAAAAGAAGAAGTTGCTGACCTTTCCTCAAGCAGCAGAATGAAGGATATGCTATGGGCAAAACATGTGGTGCAATGACAAAAATCCCAGATCTCAATAAACACAAGTATAATGTCTTAGTCAAAATCTGTCCACCAGAGAACTTTATGGATGCATGTAATGAAAAATAACTTGTATTAAAGAAATTATTAAAAAGAAAAAAACAAATCAAAAAAGAGGCAATGGTCAGAAGAAATGTAGAGAAAGGAAGTGGAGAATGTGGGAGGAAATAAAAAAATGCAAGTGGGGGAGGGAAAACTCATTAAGGTATTTGAATTTCAAAGCGATGATATGGCTCATTAGGACTAAACGATTGCCTCCAACATCAGTCTAAGCTATGTGTCTGGATAACAAGCATATGATAACACCATTTTAAATGTGGGGTGTGTGTCAGTGTTTGCGCGCATACATGTGCTGTGTAGAGAGAAAGAATATGACTGTGGTTATGTCTACCATGAATCACATTTCACAGCATATTTCACAGCTACATGCCATCAACAGAAGAATAAAAGAATCCTTCTCTAATCCGTCATGTAATAGTGGCTATCATAGCCATAGAATTATGGAATACTTAAATCCATTAAGTCCACATAACATCTAGTAAGTCTGGATTTTTAATGTCTGTCTTTGTATCTAAATTTGTGTGTGTGTGGTTTTTTTTTATTAACCTATTGTAAAAGTTAGAGTAAGAGTTTAGTAGTTTAGTCCTTTGCATCTCAGAGATTAACTCCAAATGTCAGGTTTTACTGTCAGACAATGCATCTTTTTAGACACACTATTTTGCACTGATGTTCGACAGTCAATAAGTGATAGAGTACAACCAGTGATTTGAGTCATATTCTGAAATTTTCTTGGCTTTATAAACTGGTGATGATGTGATGTAAACATCATGTTGAATTTTAGAACAGCCTATTTTGTTTAAATTTCTGTGGCAGGAGAAAAAAGTTTCTGTTGACAATCTCTAATGTGTCCCTTCTAAGCTAATAGTTATTGATAAACATGTTTACATATTTATGTGTCTTTCAGTTTATTTAAACTGTTTCAAGTGTTTATAAACAATAGTTAGCTCTGAATCACTCACCTGTTGCCAATAGAAGGCAGCAGTCATTCTTAAATGTGATTGGTTGTGAAGTGCAAGCTTTACCAGTTTAACCTGGTTTTCCAGTTTTAGGCTAGCCTAGCCTTGTTTCGTAGAATCAAGGCTAGCATTGTTGTTGTGTTGTAATGTTAGCTTATAAAAGTTACTAGTCATTTGAAGTTATAGAGTATGGTGCTTACTTGGAGGAATTATTTACACAGTTGATAAAGATAAACGATTTACTGCTGATATACATATTAGCTAATTTTGTTATGCAGAAGATTAGCATTGCTAAATGAAAAACTTAAAATGGTACACTCATCACATTTGTATATAGTGAATAGTTTACCCCTTAAATCATTGGCTGCAAACAGCTGTGTGAACAACTTGTAAACTAATAAGCGTATAGAATAATAGATGAATTAATTTGTAACAGGTAAGGGAAAATGTGTGCTGTGGTCTGTACATTAGCATTAACAGGGGATGGTGGGCAGGACTTAACATCTCCTTCTTCACCTTCCCCTCCTTTTTTTTTTTGCATACTATTATCAAAATATTAAGAAATTCATTCATTCATTACAATATAAAAAAATAATAACAAATAAAATAAACAAATTATGTGTTTGCAGTTTATAAATATGCATAAATTATTTCAATAATAATAAATGAATGGCTAAAGTGTACGATGTGTATATTTTCATATTCATATGTGTGTGCCCATGTTTCTAGTCCCAGAGCTGATGGCTCCTCCAGAAGTGTCTGCATTGACATCCACCAGTCTCAAAGTTTTGTGGAGCTCTGCTGAGGGTCAAGGGGTGATCGCCAGAGGACAGGTGACAGAATATCGGGTTAACTTGCTCACAGAGCAGACCAGCAATCCCTATGCACCTCCAGTGGTTAGTCAGGTGAGACACACATGCACTTGCACTCAATGAGTAGGGCAACTGAAAAACTTTCAAGCTTTCCTACAGCCTCTAGTTTAGTGAAAAATAAGCCAATAGCATGTACAATGATTTTTGTTGTTTTGAGTTTAACTTATGTTTTACCATGCCTTTATTGTTCAGAAAATGCTCCCACCTCCACCCTTTATTGGATAGCTTTATTTTCCCTTAATTAAACTTTTCAGTGTCATGACAGATTTTCTCTCTCCTTTTTACAGGTCTTGCATAGGGTGGGGCCATCGTCACAGCCTGTTTATGTAGTGAAAGGACTGAAGCCTTACCATGAGTACAACTTCACTGTTACACTCTGCACAAAGACAGGTTGTGTTACCAGTCTGCCAAGCACAGGACGGACCCTGCCAGCAGGTAAAATGAATAGATCAGCATAGAAACACACATGAATGCAGACAAACATAAGCAAATGTACCTATTGCATCACACCAGTGAGCAGCCCTATATAAAATCATTTTGAAAATGGGGAAATGCCAATACACTGTCTGTTTAAAAGATAAGAGTAGATTACGTACATACTGCGTGTATTATTGAAACCCTAAGTGTATCGTATTCCCATCATAATAAATGCAACACAAGCATCTGACCTATGCACACACACACACACACATATACATCCAAAAGCACATAGTCAGTCACTGGGTACTTGTGTGTCGACAGCATTGGTCATGTTAACCAGAGGGGATATTCATGGCAAGCGGCAGTAAAAACAATTTACTGTTAATTACAAGGAGAAAAATGTGGCGTAGCTCACACTTCCTGCTGGCCATGAATCAAACACACACAGGCACAGTTACAGAAACACACATATGATGTCTCTCCTCTCTCTCCTCCTCTCTCTCTCTCTCTCTCTCTCTCTCTTCCTCTCTCTCTTCTTTAGATTTATAACCATTATGGAAGTGGGATGAATTAGCTGTGTTTAATAACTCAGGCACAAATCTCTGGGAATGAGATGAGCACTAATTGATCAGTGCAGGGTGACATAGACACACACACACACACACTCACACACACACACGCACACAATTTTTCTTCAGTGTCTTTATCTATTCCCCTCTGACAGTCTGTTGCTTTCTCACTTTTTCACTCAATCGATCCTTCACTTCTATCTCTACCTGGCACTTTCACTTAAACACAAAATAGCACATGGCAGCAGAGAAACATGAATCATTCTGCAATATACATATTGCACACACATGCACACTTGACCCTGCAACACACTTTTCCATCTGTTCACTCATGGTCTCTACTCTTGCTGCTCATTTTATGTTTTTTTCTGTTTTGTTTATTCTTTTAGGTGAATAGACAATGGGTGCGCTGAGTAGATGTGAAAAAAACCTTTCATCTATAAATACTTGCTCAGGGATTTGTGCTTTTGAACATACTCTTAACAGCTACATCTGTTGACATAGCGAATATTTTCATTTCATACAGTTCTCAAAAAGTCCTTCCTTGTGTTTATTGTGATGAATGATACTTCATATTGTAATCGGTGGACTTTTTAAATGTATTTTTAATGGCTACATCTGTTGACACAGCCACAATGTTTATTTCAAGTGATTCCAAAGACTTCTCTTGACTGTAATACAGTACAATACAATATGGCTTATTGTACCCAGTTGACTTTTTGAATGTATTTTTAACAGCCACATCTGTTGCCACCGTTTTGTTTCATCCAACGCCAAAGATGTCCCTTGTTTCAACTATAAGAAATGATAATGGCATATGCCGTTTGGCAGATTTTTCTTTTTTAATCTCAAAACAATTTGCATAGCATGTGCTACTCCACTGGGTGTTGAGCTTCTGTTGTAGCTCCACACCTCATATCACTTGTTTTCATTCAGTTTAAAACTATCGTCTTGAGAGTTCACAGAAAATACTTGATCATTTTTAGCAAATAATCTAAGAGAGGTATATTGGAAGGTGCACACCTTCTTAGCATTGTATCAAGACAGTTTTACCTTTCCCCTCATAAAATGGCTGGGCTGCAGTGTAGCAGTAGCAAGCAACAAATGAGCTGTAATCATAAGATGGAAAAAAGAACTGAAGAAGAACTTTCTTTTTTCTTTTTGTTTTTTGTTACCATTTACTGTGTTCTACCAGACAGAACCACTCTTACCCTGCAGAGAGAAATCTAAACCAATAGTATGTCTATATGTAATCCTTTAAGTTTCCTCCTCATGACAATTATGGCCCCTCATTGTTAGTAAAAGTCATTGTATAGTTCCTACTTGTGGCACCTGTTGACTGAAAACTTCCTGCATGTTTTGTCCACAATTCTGTCCAAATGTTGATCTTCTGTGTGGTATTCTACAGAAACTGATCAAACAACGTTTGTGGAGGAAATTATCCTCACATTAAGTGTACTCCTTGTAAGATCTACTTGAGCGTGGTACTGATGTGCTGATAAATCTCCTGCACATAAGGCTGGGCCATTAGAGCCAGCTACCATCTGCTGTAAGTGAGCAGACAGCATCTGCGAAACCACTGGAGTTACACCGAAGCACATGACTAAACATTAGCGCGCACGCTGAGACAGACGTAACAACACAAGGAAAGCTCTCTGTCCATGTGTGTTGATGCATTTGCAGTTGTTTCATTGTGTGTGTCTTCCCACAAAGTTATCGATCACAATGTAAAGTGAGTGGCTAATCAGGGGCTGATGGTGATGTTTTATGTATCCTACATCCATAAAGGCTTGTTCTACAAGACATACACACAGAGAGACTTACACACA
>BRZM01002303.1:0-35507 GCA_033238685.1 Lates japonicus
GGAGGACATGTGATTGATGAAGGTATTGATGTTGACCGTGAAAATCAGAAAGTTTGTGAGTGACACACAGTTCATTCAGAAAAAAAAAAAAAAAAACACCCTGTAGGACATATGAATTCCCTGTTGTGAAAAAACGTTATCTTACTGAACCTGTGAAGCATTATTATTGTCCTGCAGTGAGCATGAATAACAACTACCAACGAAAGAAGAAAAAGTAAAAAAGTAACTTACCGGTGGTTGAAGTCCACCTTCTTCTCTGTCCAGACTCCCTCGTGAACTTCTGGTGTCTGGTTTCTAAACACACACAAAAATAAGCAAAAAAAAAATTCATTTTTGACCTAGACAGATCAGAAGTCCTGTTATTCACACTGAATGTGACTGTTTTTCCAGTGAATATTAAATCACACTGCTTTCCTGTATGCAACTTTGAAAGCAAACACTGGTTATGTTTGATACCTCAGATATACCTTAGACCATATTAGACATGCTCTCAGCTCAGTTTCCTATGCTGCTGTCGGACTGGTGCATTATATGATGCAAATTCAATCACTTAAACCGTCTAAAGACTGGCATGTACAGCTATTTTAGGGAATACATGACAATAAGTGACCCTGCCATAAGTAAATGAGTGATATTTCACATTTCAACTCTTCAAATCAAAGTTTTATCCAAAAGTCTGAACAAGTGAATGAGGAAATGAATGAGTGGATCACAGCAGTGAAGCTCACACAAAAATCGCCTTTAAGTATGCATCCCAAACACACTGTCCCCGCATGAGACCTCCAATACAAACAGGAACATACTGTACAAAGCTGCAGGATCCAAATGTCCAGGACTTTCACTCTACACACAAACTTTTTCCAACTTAAGAAAAACTTTTCAGATTGATATGTTGGTAAAAATCACACACACAGACAAACACATCTACACACACAACTAACCATACCATCCCGCCAGCCACTCCCTCACATACACCCTTCCTTGCCTACCAGTTTTCCAAGACAGGACTTGAAGACCAGCATTGCTATTGAGTTCATCAAAGTTGTCTGATGAATCGTTTGTTGCTAGAGGTGTTGTGTCTGCGTCGTTATCTTCTGATCTTATTATATCTCTATGTGGCTGTGGAGTGTTTTTCCTGTCTGTGTGTTATCCTGCACCCCCAGTCTGTTCCAGCAGTTTCATCAAGACAAGAATTCAGATTCAACTCCGGCTTCCTGCCTCCAGCACACTTATATCTGACTCTGACGCACAGAGAGAAGAGAGGGAGGAGGGATGGAGCGTGCTGCCAACGAGTGTGCGAGCATGTCTACCCTTCTTTCCCAAAACCTTCCTTTCTCCTCCCTTTCTCCCCCCGCTCTTTCTCTCGCCCCTCCCTGAAGTGACAGTGTTATAAAAACCAGCCTGCCTACAATACACACTTTATACAGACATATAGAGACACACACACACACACACACACACACACTCATGCCTCCCAAGCTTTTCAGTAATCTTGTGTTGTCAGTTAGTGGTTGTGGGTCAAAGACAGACTGTTGACTGGGCTGTCAGATTCTCTAAGCCTATCATTAGCTTGGAATTCACACAGGCCACACCTGCCTACAAATGCTTTCTCTCTCACACACTCACACACATACACACACACGCAAACACACACAATAAAATTCTTGAGCAAAAACCCCAGACATCCTTCAATCAGCGTTCACAGAAATATGTGTCCGACATGAAACCGTTTCCTCCCTCCCCCCCCCCACAATCTTTATGTCGAGAGTCCCTCCTTCAAAAAACATAACACTTTTCAATCCAAATCCATGAGACAACAACAAACTCTACATTAATTTAGCTTTGTGTGTGAGTTTTACTAGAAGAAGCAGTGATGGCTAGTAGGTAGTCCTGACATAATGAAAAACAGGAAAACTGACAACCAGTTGGTGCTGCACTGATAACTTAAGCAGGGGAGAAGGGACTCATTTTCTGAAGGAAGGTAGGTGATCCTCAATCAGTGATTACTGAGTATTGTACAAAAATGCCTTTTCTTCAGCAGAATATAGTCAATAGAACTGCAAACGGGTTGGTATTATATGTGAGGTATAAAAAAGTCACACACGATTGTAAATTGTGTTGAAAATCACACAATGTGTTTGTGAAGTCTATGTTCTAACTAAGAGTGCATCCAACTATTGAGCTGTTGAGGTTGTGATAGGAATTTAATGCCATAATTTGGGAGGAATTCAAAGCTGGTAAAATCTGAGAGAAACTATATCAGCTTATGAGACTGAGCATAATGGTAAATAAGTATAAGTGCTTAAGGCAATTGAAAAAAAAAAAGAAGCTCATTTTAAAAACTCTTCAGCTTTGATGGATATAGCAGTAACATTTCGCACCTCATGGTAAGCCTCCAGATAATGTGGTTCTTAACTGATCCCAAGAAAATCCTCCCTTTTCTTTTGACTCAACTCGCAATAAAGAGCAGCATCACCATGTTAGCGGTGCTTAAAAAGGCTAAGGATTTAAAGTCTTGCTCAAGGAGAATGCAGCAAGTTTAAACACAGGTTCAAAACTTTTAGTCAACCAAAAAAAAAGTTAGAATCAATTATATTATTACTGCAACCACAGCTGAGGGCCTTCATTAGTATCACTACAGATGTAATTCCTATCAGGACTGAAGTATTATTTTGTTAGGAAATGTAAAACACATGTGATCTTCAGACGTGTTTTAGCTTTTATATCTAATTAATACAAAGAAGTTTGTTTAAAATGTATTAAATGTTGAATATCCAAATGTTGAATATATTTGTCCTTGGTAAGTTTCAGAGAGACCATTAACAAAAACACAACAACATGCATCTTGGAACTTTAAAAAAACCAAAAAAACTCAGCAACACAACTGACAAATCAAAGATGCCAACTAAGCAAGCATTTGCATAACAGGTCACAATAACACACTGTACCATGCACAGCAACATCACACACAAAAGAGATTTGAGAGTCTTAAATGTAGCTGTTTTTCCTTTTTTAAAGTCTTCTACTTAAGATATATATGTACACACACTATTGTTTTGTGATGTGTAAGATAAATTGAGGATGCAACTGGTCTTATATATTAAGTGAAATGTTCTCTTATTCCCTCAGTGTTGTGTACATATTACGTGTGTGTATTTTCCACTGTGTGTGCTGTGTGTGTTACCAGCAGCCTTTCCTCCTGTTCCAGCCACCTCTGATCCTCCTCCATCTGCTGTTGTTGTATCATCAGCTGTTCCTCCATTAACAGGCACTGCTGGCCTACACACTGCATGTCTACTGCCCTGTCCTGCACACACATACACACACACACACACACACACACACACACAAATACAAACATGCAACAAAAGACAAAGGCATAGCAACAGACATGCACACCAACACAGGGACACACGCACAAAGTCACAGATGCATACAGACGAAGAGAGACATGTACACACACACACACACAAACACAGGACATGAAGACAGGCACACACATACACCAGACTGATGAGAGGCTGAACTGAGGTGACAAACACACACACACACACTTAAAATAATGGGTGTCAATGGGCCACTGATTTGTGCTATTACAATATTTGGGTAATTACATAAGTTTGTGGACTGGACAGGAAACTTCCTCACAGAATGATCAAGCTCTTCAGGCAACAAGTGCAATTTTTGTAGGATGGCAGATTTTGTCTAATAGCCACAAACCAACAAAATGTATTTAAATAAAGTAAAAATAATTTTGTGGTTGTTTGTATGTCAGTCCTGTGATAGACTGGCGATAAGTCCAGGGTGTACCCCGCCTCTCATCCAATGTCAGCTGGGATTGGCTCCAGCCCCCTCACAGCCCTCAGATGATAAGTGGTATAGGTAATAGATGGAAAAATTATCTTAATAATATTTGACGACACAGAGCTGGAGTTCCAGTTTCAATTTTGAGGCATTTTAAGTCTTGAAAATTAAAGAAATATGAAAAGAATTTCAACTGTGTACATGACATGAGCGTGAATGGATGCGAGCCAGATGAGTAACATATTGAGAGCATTACCTTTGTATATGTTTATCCTGTCATGAAATACTTTTGTATTTGTGTGCGTGAGTATAAAATGAGTCCTCCTACCTCCATCGCGGAGCCCCATAGCACCATGTCCTGTCCATGAGGCTGCGGAAGGTGCTGCGCGTGCGAGTGCGTGTGGACGTGGTGGCGGGGGTGTGTGTGCGCGTGGTGCGTGTCCAGCATCGCTGCCTGTGGGGGGTACAGGGCACTGGGCACGGAGGGGAGGGTGTGAGGGCCGGGATATCCTGCCATCTGACAAAGAGAGCGGGGACGGAAAGAAATGTTAGTCTTTGGGTTCTTTTTGTTTTGGCTTCTGCAACAAATTATATCACAAGATCCATTTTGAAATTATAACAAATGCAACAGTAGCAGAAGAATGGTGGAGTTTGTCTACATACCTGGTAGTGTCCTGGGTGCTGGGGACTAGGGTAAAAACCTTCACTTGAGCGAGGACTGGGATAGCCTGGTCTACTCGGCTACAGACAGAGACAGAAAGAACAAAAGAAAAAAGAAAGAGAAAGGGAATTTGAGAAATAGAAAGAAAAACAAAAATTAAGTGTTGTCTCATCTTGTTTCCAAACCAAAATGATACAAGTCGGGACACCTGGTCATTCAGACAATCGACACACAAACCTCCAGGAGCTGTTTGTGTGGCTGGGTTAGCTGTCAATCAAAAAAAGGGACCACCCACTGGGCTGCAAGTCCACCAAGCTGTTAGTTGAACTGGCATGAACTACTGTCCCTATGTTACAAACATAAACATCCATGGATTACCGGTGTAGATTATGTTAAGTTCCTGCACTACTACTGATCGCTGGAAAACCTGGTTAGATGTGATGCAGGTGTGTAAACAGTCTGTTATGGTTGCATGTTCACCAAAGACCCCTATTTTAAGTACAGGTTTTTTGTTCTAATTTGGAAACTGTCTAGGCTGAATGACAGAAGTGTAAAATATTTCCAATTAACAGAATAAAAGGGATTTATCCTACTGTGAATCATTTCTAATGCAAGATAATGTGATGCAGCTTTCCACTGAATGTTGTTGGCCAAAGGAACAGACTTTAATAGAGGGGAGTGAGTCTGATTCTGGATTATAGCCACTTGTAGGTAAAACCAGAAGTCCTTGGTGAACCCACAGCCTAATTTCTTCTGTTGGTTTCTGGTGATTTGTTGAGATGAAACTGTTAAAAACTGATGAACAGTTCCCCTCTTGGAATGACTGGAAACACTTTTCTCGATGATTTAAACTGCTCTAACAGAGCAGATGTCTAGCACAATATTACTGTAACCTCTACCTTCCACAGTCTCTCATAGTAGCTTTCTCTGGACCACACCTCCGACGGCAAGACAGACACAAAAGACACATAGGGAGGGGTAGTGGGGGGGGAGACAGCAAAGAAACAGACAGGAAGGGATGACAAAGAGGGAGATAAGGAAAGAAAAAAGGGAAAAAAAGTAGAAAGAGAAGAACAAAGAGAAGCAGACAAGACAAACTGAAGACAAGACAAAAGGGAGTGTCAAACTTTCAGACACAGAGTCAGACCGACAGACAGAAACATACAGCAGGTTTGTGGATGTGCTCACACAGGGGGAGGACACAGGGTTCCTACTCAAGAAGAAAATTATATCTTAAAAGTTTCAATCTGGCCCAAATTCACAGCCCTGTCATAGTCAGTCCATGTAAAGGGAGGTTTCCCTGGGAATACCCAGTTTAAAAACAGAAAGATAAACACAGGGACAACAGACACACAGACTGGAGGTTAATCACACAGGACACAACAGGATGAGACAGAAACTGTTTTCTTTTTTTTTCTTTTTCTTTTTTTGATGAATGTTTGAATGTAAGAATTAATGACCAGATGAATAGGCACTGTCAATGTCATCTAGTACCAGGCGTTTCACCACCAGCTTGCCGCTTACAGGTAAAATAGGTGTTATGTGTTTGATGTGTTGTTAACTAACAATTCTCAAGCCACAGCTATGTGGGTAGAATAGACTACTATTTTTTTATGTGTCATCACCTGCGGCAGTTAAACTGATTGTATGAATTAAAATTGCAGCAAATTTCAGGGCAGCCCGCACAGTCATTGGGATTCTTTTTAAAATTAACCTGTTGTTACAAGACATGTACTCTCACTAGCATGTAGTCCCATGGCATAACTCCACGAAGAATTTTAGGAATGTGGAGTAGCACGGTGTAATTAAGATTTTCTTTTTACTTACTGTAACACTCTAGGGCACAATTCATTGACTCCCACACAGACACGTCTATCACCATTTAAAGTGCCGCAACGCTGTGCAAACATACAGCAAAAGCTGACAGGGACGTCTCACTGTGACTTGTAACAGGAATGGATTTTGGCCAGTGGAGGGATTTAACTTGTGACTTGTCTTCCAGCTGTCTTACACAACTATTCCGTATTTTTGTATTTCTGTCAAATCACTCATTTCTCACTGGTGCTGCAGGTATCTCTGATTGTAAAGGTGCATTTTATTTTTACATTTTTTTATGCTCTCCCAAGGCAGCGTGCTGATACAGCAGGGAAGACTAAAGAGCTCTCACCTCAGAACAGAGTCACCCACAAAAACCAGCTCATGTGTAGTGCTACTGGCCAGCACCCAACAGCTAGGTCAAGGTGAAAGCGAGCTAGCTCTGTATAAACAGGATTAAGTAGAGAGAGACCTTTTAGCTAGGTCTTTATATATTTATGGTAACTGTCTCAAACTCAAGCTTCACACATTCTTCACAAGCGTCAGTTGTATATGCAGTAGGTCAGTGTGGCAGAATTCAGTACAGACTGCAGATCCTTAGCATTATGGTGAATTATACTATGTTACAGTAGTTGAAAGTCTTTCCTCTTGGACAGATATGAGACCTGGCGCTGGAGAGTGGAAAAGTTGCTACATTACAGCATTAGTTCTGGACTTTGGGTTCCACCTAGTGTAAAAAATGGTTTCAACATCCTTTTTGAGCTCATTCATCATTTAAATTCCAGGGACGTGTGACAGCTGACCATGAGATTTTTTTGTCAATTCTGTGACTCTTTGCTTTTTCTGGCAAAATCCATGAAATACTGTATTTAAGCTCTCTCTGTGTGTGTGTGAGGTGAGTCAGACTGTTAGCCCAGTGGAATTAGGATTTTACACAGGCATCCTGAACAGGCTAGAAATAGGGTGCAATAATCCGGGGACACATCAACACAATGCCTGACGCAGACAAACACAAACGTATGTTACTACATTCAATCATGATGCAGAACATTTTAACAGCACTTCTTTTGCATCCTAAACCATGTCACCAGGTCGAGCATAAACATGCTCACTGCACAGTCACTGGTGCTGGCATCAAAATCATGGCACTCAGTTATAATTAATGACTCAAAGTTTGGAATATTAAAGCCACAGATCAAATAATGTTGCAACATTTTTTTTATGTGGAGTTTTTGTCCGTTTTGTGCATTCTGCCAAAAAATTGACTAACATGTTCCTTTTTTAATGTTTTTCTTTCCTAAGTGGCTGATTAAAAAGCACTGTGCTTATTTTAACTCTGGCTGTCATGTGGTGAACATAGAGAGAGTGAAGGGATGTGGGCATAAACCAGTATCCTGAATGTCGTAACATGCCAAATGTTAAATAAGCACTAAGAGAAAATGAACGTTTTAAGGTCCTGGAAACATTATTGTCATCAATCAATCAGCTTCTGGAACAAATATAAACAGACAATTTTCAGCCAGAGTTGGAGAAGCTCTGTGCCCATGTCACTAGTTCGAAGTGGGTGGGGCTCAGTCAAAATGTGAAGGTAATTATTGCGTTAGGTGCTTGTGTTGTCAAGCCACTGTCAATCGAATTTGATTGAACCACGGCCACAGTCTTGATGAAACAGATAATACCTTGGGATTTTTTTTTCAAACTTGAAATTTTGATTGTTGCTTATTTAGTAATGAACATTTACATCTTAAAGATTTCCATTTGAAACCAAGTCTGTGAAGAAATTTGCCTAAAAGAAAATCCACCTTAAAATATAACATAAAATGTTTCAAGTGGAAATCTTTTATTCTAAAAAGAAAAACTATTTTTAGTGTATGTCAGTTCCTTTGAATCAAATCCTTTGCGTGAGTCACCATTTCGATGCTACAATCAACAATAATATAATAAATTATCTACCTTCAATAGCCTCAATTGATCAATAATAATCAAGTTCAATATGATGTTATTTTTTTTTTTGTACGAAAGCCTGGTGACCTTATCTGGACCTACAAATCTTTGAATCTGAATTTCTTTCAAACCTCCCCAATATTTATCAGAGCTTCTGACAAGAATGTTGCAGCGTTCTTTGGTACAGACATACAAATTTGTTTTAGTTATTAAAATAGCTATCGTGCAGCGTAGCAATTACCACCTACCTTCAAGGGTCTGGACATGTTTCTTTTCAGAGCAGGGATGGGAAATGCTGTGTGGAGTAGTTACAGGAAGCTTGGTATTCGACTGTGTGGATGAGGTTGGTGGAGGCAGCGTGTAGGGAGTGAGAGGAGCAGGGGCAGTGGTAGCTCACATGGCTTTGTACCACAGGTGTTGGGTCTCGGGATCAGAGTCAGGTTGAATTGGGGTGCTGGGATTCGTTTGGCAGCCATGGTGAAAGCTGGGCAACAGCGGGATTTTAAGATTAGAATTTGACATGTGCTGGATGTTTTTGGAGGGTGAGGGGACAAACATTTGACATCCTGCTGAGAGGAGAGTAGAAGGTTAGGACTGGATTGGGAGAGGAGTGGAGGGTGCCTAGGATGGGAGTGGGAATTGTTTGACGTTGGCTGGGATGAACAGAGCAGGTGTACGTTAGTAGAGGATTTATCTTGTAAGGGGGCAGCTGCACTGGACACGCTGTCTGAATCTATGTGAGGTGGAGAACAGAGTTGGTTTGAAACTGTAGGACAAGCTGGGACGAGCTTGGGACTCGAATTCAACCCAGGCGTGGGTGTGGAGGCGCGATTGTAGAGTGGTGTTTGAGGAGGTGGTAAGTTGAGGGCTGAGGGATTGGGAGGAGGAAAGTGATGGGAAAGTGCAGAGGAGGTAAAGTAGAAATTAGGAGTTGAGAGGAGGTGGGAGATGGGGATGAGGTTTCAAAGGCAAAGGCTGGGGAGGCAAAGCTAGTTTTAGTGGCAATGGTGGTGAGGAGGAGGAGGAGGAGGCGGAAGATAATTCCAGACCGAGGTGGCTGCAGGAGGACGGCCCGGCTGGGCGGCTGCAAACAGAAGACAAAGGTAGAGGGAGGAAAAATGGAAATAAAAAGGCACTATAGAAGACAGAGACATGTAGTAGACAGGTGAGAGAGACAGGGATGAGCTGGAGTACAGATATGAAATATGCAGAGATATAGCAAAACCATACAGCAGCTGAGCCTCTAAAGGAGCTTAAAATGTTTTTAGATGAGGAACAGTATTTACTTCCCTGAACATTTAAATTTTCCTTTTTTTGTCTCTCAATCTGATTAACTCCTGTGAACACATGGCTTTAGTTGTAACCAAAAGAAACAGGTAACGGATACTAACAGCAGGGGCAGTGAGTGAGGTGAGGCAGCCAGCAGCTGGGGCAACCAAGCTGTAGGCTGTGAGCTGTGAGATAGTACTAGTGGAGAAGAGGATGGGGGTGGGTTTACCAGTCTTTAAAAAAGCGCCAATTTAAGAGGTAGGATCATATTAATCAAAGGTAATTATTCAGAAATCCACCTTGTTTACATTTACACAAGACAATGATTAAAACATACATCTTGTAGTTTTGATCATTTCACAGCATGTACCAAATCAGTTTAGTAGTGGTCAGGAGCTTAAATATACATATAATAAAAGAGCCCCAGTATATGTCATTGTTATAATCTATAAGACTCTAATACTAACCTCATTATCATTATAGTGTGATTATGATAGTGAAAAATGTCTGCACAGAGGCTTTTCAGATACAAAAGATAGATTGTACACATGCAAAGCTGGTAAAAAAAAAAAAAAAAAAGTGATAAAGGGTCCCATGATCAGTGGTCTTCTGACAAAACATTAATTTTATCAGATTTTTGATGATGTAGGACTTTGCTACACCACCTGACACTCCTCCTTGAAAAGCTGAGAAAACCTTGCTTAGAAATGGACTTAGGCAATAATTAGACTAAAGCGTGTCAACAGGATCCTCTAGAATAGTTTTAATGTCTTAATATTAGCAGGGGTCCACTTCCAATAGAATGCAACAAGTAAACAAAATATATCAGTAACTCAAAGCGACATCAGAGAAACTGTGATCCTTCACTAAAAGTGGATAGGACTTGTAATAATCAGGGTGTCCTGACTGTAAACCAGCACAAACACAGCAGATACACAGACTGTTTTACTGCCTGCGCTCAGACAAAACACACACACAGATACTCCACACAGAACCTGATTCTGTGGTGTATGTCTTACCTTTGGTGGTGCTTCATCAGACCTCCTGGGTCCCAGGACACAGTGACCTGTCTCCTCATCTCCATCCTGTTTCCTCTCCTTCTACTGGACCTTCTCACTCCTCTAATAGTGCTGGGAAACAAGGAAGTGATATAACTCACAGATGGTACTGGTATGTTTTATTTTGCTGTCTACTGAACTGTCACCTCTTTTAATCCAGTGGGAAGAGACAAAGAAAGCTTAGACAGTAGATGATAAATAGACAGGGTTGTCTTGTAACAGTATCCTGGGTGCAAATGCAAAAATTAAGACTAGCATTAACACTTCATTGTTACTATACATAGTACCCACATGTTTTAGGTCTTCAACGCAACAGTTTTTTACAAAGCAAATTGTCTGCTCAGTGTTTTTCTACCCCTGCTGTAAAGATGGCACCCCATAAACACTGGAAACATTGTTCTGGGTCAGAGTTCCCAATTTACGCGCCAGACTTGTGCATGGAAATTCTCCTCGGAACACAGTTTGTACAGGCGTCTCGAGCTTTAAACTACTACAGTACTAAGTACTAAGAAAACAAATTCCATTTTGTTGATATCAACATCAAGTCTCTTTAACACGTAGTCATCCCTGAACGCTCATATAACTCCCAATGATACTGATGTGTCAATACCTGCTACAGTAACAAAAACAATTCCAATAGTTGTGTCAACAGTTTTGGCATCAGGCGGCAGCCCAAATTGAATCTCTCCTGTCTACTTTGCGGTAGTGCTGGGATGAGTCTAGCTAATTATATTTCGACATTGCTAATTTCAATATTACATATTTATAGCTTCAAAGTTAAGTTCCAACTTTAACCCTTCATTATTATATTCGCAGTAACTACTGATATCATCTCTTTGCTGTATCGGGCGAAAACTGTTACTGCAACCGGCAGTAAATCTTTGGTTAGTCTTGCCAGGAAATCAACAAATTAACAAACTAGATCAATTGGAAGCAGAAGCAAAGTCCACTTCGTAAGCATTTTTAGGTCTAATGTAGCCAAGATACCACACTAGATTACCCGTAATTTACTCCACTTTGACCCGTTTCCTGGGAAAACTGTACCTAAATCAAACCCAGATTCCAGGAAGAGCTGCTGCTTCTTTAGAGCCAGCGGCTTACTTAAAACAAAACAGAAAACCGAAAAGGTTCAACAATCAACACAATCCTCTTTCTACTCTCCTTTCCCTCAACAAAGGGTAGAGCTATTTCATATCCATTACCCTCCTGTTCTATTGTCTCCAGCCGTGTGTGTGCGTGTGTGTGTCACTTGCACTATCAGTCCGTCTCCTATCAGGTTTAGTCACTCTTTACCGTCTAGCACACACATTCATGCACAACTGTACAGCAGTATCAGTACTAAGGTAACATTGTTCCACTAAAATAACCTGTAAAACAGATCCAACACACTGACCGCAACAAACATCAACTGCTTTAAGACAGATGACAAAAATGTCATTAATAGCCAGCTGATTTCATTTTCAAGTTTATTTTAATATATGCATTACATTGTGAATTTTGATACCCATTTGACTTCATTTTATTTTTTCAAATAATTTATTTCATCTTAATTTGTATCTCTATGTATGAAATGTTCTGTATACAAATCAGTGGCTTCTGGTATTATCTGTTTGTAAGATGAACATTGTACACAAGTATTTTTTTTTACTTTGCTCAATAGCAGTGATGATTTAAAGTCATGATGATTATATAGTTACTACTTTTTAGGTTAGAGAAACAATTTTTTACTTTTATTTTGCTATATTTTTTCTGACCTGTGGAACCAAATCCTGTAAATATGTCTCTTACTTCTTCCACCAGTTCTTTTCTTAAAGAAAAGCATATACTACTGATGCCTAATAAACAGTGACAACAAATAGGGCCTCTAACTGCTTGCAAAAGGAAACTTTTCTCCCAGAAGTAGTGTTTTACAAGCATATCAGCATTGTAATTTTGTGTCCCTGGCACTTTCTTAATTTCTATTTAACCAAATGACCAATTTAGCGGCAACAGAAATAGATCCAAATGTAACTAGTCATCAGTGACTCTACCAGGCACTTACTGCGTGGGCAACAATGAAAATGACATCATGTATGTGTTTGGGTGATGATGATAACATCAGCACCTGTGGCGCATCATCAACAAACTCTTCCTCCCCACCTACACCACGCCACCACCTGGAAGAAACAAGGCCTTTAGGTTTGTTACTCCGGCAGCTGACTGCACAATCTTGGACTTTTTATCAACCCTGCTTCACTCCGTAGTTCTCACCTGTTAGCTGCCCAGTATAAATGGATACTGTGGCCACTGAGCAGTTGGGGAAGATGTAACTACATACACCTTTTCTACAAAATCAAAGGGAAGTAAAGGTGGCTTTAACTCAGGCTGAAACTAACAGCATCAAGCGTCCATCCTGTAAGTGCTCCTAGGTAAGACATTAAATTCCTCCAACTTCGGCATGTGACATCCTGTACTTCAAAACTCTGTACTAACCCAAAGCTGCAGAAACACTGTCCATAGAAAACACTTTAATTTTGAAAAGATCCCCACTTAAATAATCTAACTGGGAATTGCTGAACCAACATCTTTGGATTTCTCCCGTCAGTGAGAAAGCAGAAATAAAGCTTTTACAAGGGGAGATCTCATTCCAACCCACGAAGGACAATTCAGAGACCAGTAACTGTTTCAATGTACCTGGCTGATGTGAATATGATATTATTTTAGGACAGACAGTCAGTAAAGAACCCATCTTTAAACCAGGACATGCAAGACATAATTCCTCTTGAAAGGTCAGTAGGGCTTGAAACAATCCAACTATGAATTATGTTTTAAGAGGCACTCAAAATGGCTGCTCAAAAACCCACAGGTGCTATAGCATCCACTGAACGCAGCGCACATAAACACAGCGAAATAAAGTACTCACTCTATTATAGGCTGATACGCAACATTTAGAAAAGCCAATGAGACGGAAGAGACCATACTTTTACCTTTTGAAGGCCTATCCATTAAGCACAAGGTATTTCCAGTCAAAGGCACTTTGAGGAGAATATCCTGGCCACTAAGGAAAGGTAATGGGCCAGCACTCAGCATGATTAAGCTACTGAAGGTCGACATGAATAACCCACAAAGATCCCAGCAGCACTAAACAGATAAAAACCTACTTCTGCTGGCAGGATGACGTTGCTCTGTTGCCAGCTAAACAAAACCCACTAGACTTCAGGCAGTGGTACATCAGCCACATAGACTTTACTATCAGGATAATAAGATATGAGAGTTAGAATTGTGATCATAAGCTTTTACCATGGGAGTACGACTACACTACTTCTGCTTGCCTTTCCTTCCTTCTTTCATTCTCTCTGTCTCTTTCTCTCTCTCTCTCTCTCTCTGTCTGGCTGCCTGTGTGTACACACACACACACACACACACACACACACACACACACACACACACACACACTCTCTCATGTTGGTCTACAGTCTAGGAAAACTGTAGTAGTAGCTGAGAGCTGCATAGTTGGCAGGAGAGACCTATAATTGATATTATGATATAAAAGACGGCTAGACCAAAAGTAAACCAAACTGTATAACCTTATATGGCATGAGTTTCTCCTAGTAGTAGTCAGTGACCACAGTGAGCATGGTCAATATTGACTTGGTTTCAAGACACTGGATGGGCATTAAGGTTCCTCCTATTTCTATATGCCAGAGTATATAGCCAATTCGATACATGTTCTTAATTTTGTCATGCCACACCCAAGTGCAGTTCACATGTACTTTTTCCATCGAGTCTTCAGCCTATCAAGACATACAACCACAAACACACACATGTATCAAATGCGGACCTCCTGATGTGGAGGACTGCATCAGCTGGAGCCAAAATGAGGTGGATCAGGAGGAGACACAATGGCCGAGGTTAAAGAGTTCAGGAGGAGAGGATAAAGAGAGAGCACAAAGGTGGGGGATTTGCAGAGGAGTAGGATTAGGGGCCATAGGAGGAGGAAGCTGACATTGAGAAAGGTGGAAGATCGTGGTGGAATTTAAGGTGCTGTGAGTCATGCTGGTTTCAGCAAACTCATAAAACCACAGGAGTTAAATATGCACTCTTATTTTCCTGTTTCTGTGTGTACAGAGAGAGAAGAAAAAAGAGCAAGACAAGTGAGAATGTGCATGCCGAAGGAAACAGTGGCATCTTGCTGTACTCCTGAAACCCTCGTTGTTCCTGTGTATGGTTTGTCAACAGAAAAGTATGCTTCAGCCCTCAATACTAATGATGTGAGGTAAAGTTTTAAAACATTACATCAAGTTTTCCTAGAAATAGTTAATTCAGTTTTTGAATAATAAGCAAATATAATATTACATAAAACATAGTAAGTGCACATGTTTACATGTAGTATTTGAGTGTGTTAGTAAACTCCCAGTTAAATCAAATCTATTTGCATATAAATGTCAAATTTAAGGGAAGACATCCTCAGAATAATATATTGCTGAGGTGAAGCATTCAATTCAACTTTACAGTCAGTGCTGTAAAAGCATCCTTGTTCACAAACGATCATACATTGCCATTTTATTAAAATTCATCTTGGGCCACCATCATTAAGTGAAATGAAAACTGAAATCTGGAAATCCTGTAATCGTGTGTAAACAAAAAGCAAGCAAACAGCACATATGCATTATTAAGGTCCAGTAGTGAATGTTACAGATACAGCTTTACCTGATGGTAGTTCATGTAAAATGTCATGATTAAGTGTAATGAGACAGACAACTACAAACTCACTCTACTTTAACATTATCACCACCACTCCTGTTGTGCCAGTCTATCTACTTGATCAGAGGCAATACTGAAACATCATTTCCAAAAAACTACAGAGTCCGTTCATGTAGATAATTAAATTGTTGTGTCATGGTGGCTGGGAAAAGCTCTACTGGTGCTGCACCCTTACTTGCCCCTACTGTATGCAAAGGAAAATGTCAAGAAAGACTTAGTAGTAAAGAATTAGTATTAATTCTTGATTTCAATTCTGTATTCAGGGCCGCTTAAAACATTATTTTACTCACTCCAAGTTCTGCTGAGAGGAAGGGTAAAGCAGATTTAAGTTAATACTGCTGTTCAAACAGGGTTCCCGATTCTGTTAAAAGCCAGGCAAAGGGTCTGTCAAGCATCATCATGTATGAACATACTATATCTAAAACAACTAGAATTTATCTCAAATGTGCTGGAAATTTAAAATTAGGCTAATTGTTGAGTATCGCTTTTAACAACTAGCATCCTATGATTTGCAGCATTAATTATAATCATATAATGTAACCCTACACTGGCACATAAATCGCAAAACATGTCAGGTTTATGGAAGTCAATCTCTTGCTTTACTTTACAAGTGAAATCATCTTTTTCCTCTCCTCTCTTCATTGATAACTGACACAATGCCCTGCTGTTTCATAGGTTGGTGCCTGTCTTGTCAGCGCAACTCTCAAATCTCTTTAATCGGAAAAACTTTCTCCGACAGCACAATGTCTAATTTCAGTTAGTGGTATGCACAAGGTGACGAATAATTTGGCCCTTTCCTGTTCAAGGGAAATAATCCTGTTAGCGGTACTCTAGAGGCTTAGTCCAGCAAGGATTTTGAAATTACTAACAGTGTTGTCTAGCTCTGCCTTATCTGGTCACAACATGCCCAGGACAGCTGTCTCTTGATAGATGAGAAGTCTTTCTCATTTCCAAATCTGTCTCCAAATAGAAGCTAGTAACAAAGGCAGTGATGTATCACTTAACAAGAAGGTAAAGGCGTGACCAAGATGTCTCAATTAATCTATCTCTGTCATCATCACATTTCTGTTACTATGCCAACCGTAACATATCGGCTCAAACAGGAGGTAAAGTGGAGCCTGTTAAATGTGGATTTAAAAAGAAATGATACTCATGAGGTTAAGGTACTAACTATCAGGGTTTAACTTGAGGGTCTTAGTTACACATCAGATGAACTGTGAAGACACTGTTGTCATTTATATTATGTAATATATTTCCCAACAGAGATATGACTCCTAAATTGAATTGAAGTCAACATCACCAAAAACCCTTATGGCTGAAAGTAAGCACCTTAACCTCCTAGTCATTATTTCAAGTGTGCTGGAGTAGACCCAAAACACTGAAAAAGATATTACTGGCCAACTAGTTACAAACTGCACTGTATACGACTGCTGCACAGAGGGTTTGTGCAGGATTTAAGACTTCGCATATAATAACTGCTGTCATAGTCAAAAATCCGCAGCATGTTTGGGATGTTAATAAAATTTGTTCAACATTAGAATACTATTATCCACAGAATTGTTTTTGAGTGACATTAGTACAGTGTCTACGGCAGGTATACTTTCACCACACAGAAGGTAAGTTACCCTCTCATGTCCCTTATTAAAAATGAAACATTCATGTAGTATTTAAAACTGGATTAAATCAGATCAGACAACAAGCACCTTCCTGGTACAACACTGACATGATCCACTCGGTCTGACGTTAAACCAGCAGTCAGAGAAAAAGGACACAGTATGTTTCTTAATTTCATATAATTGGCATAATATCTGCAGCAGCTCTTTGTGTGCTCTACTTGTCACATTAACACAGCCAGACAGTGACACCTGCTGTTAGGGAAGTGTAAGAAAATTGTTCTGGAAAACATCATTTACTGTGGAATATTCCTTTATCTAAACTAATAATCAGAAAACAGCAAAGAAAACCATGCAGCGGGATTCAAAGTGATCAAAATCGTACATTTGCCCCTATAAAAGACAGACTGAAAGCTAAATTTTGACAGGTCTAACTACTTAATGCATTTACTGAAACTGGTGTCATGTTATGCAGAAATCAGAATGCAAAGACATTCATTTTTCTATTTTCAGATTATTAGAAAATGTAATTAACCTAATGTAATGAATGTGCCCCTGGATCTTTTCTTCCACAAGTCAAATCATTTGTTGGGCTACTTTCACCCAGTCTATTACAGCCAAAGCCTACTATGAAGAACAAAAACTGGCTTGTGCAAATGGACACAAGAACATCCAGAAATCGTAACCATGAAATCACAATTCATTCATAAATTCAAAAGACAAGAGAGGTAGGCTCACACACACTCTCAAACCACACGATTTAGTACCTGAGTTGTGTTTTGAGTTCATTGAAGCGCGGCCTCTTGCTGGGATCATAAGACCAACACTTTGTCATCAAGCTGTAGAGAGTAGGAGGGCACTGAGGGGGCATCGCCAGCCGCTCGCCGTTCTCTATCCTGCCAATGACGTCGTTATTCTTCACACCTTGGAAAGGCTTGATGCCGTACATGAGAATCTCCCACATACAGACGCCTGTGGAGAGACAGAAAAACATAGAAACTCTGTCACTATGAGACAGCCACCTATTGGCTCTTAAATACAGTAAAAACAGGATAGTGAAAGGTAAAACAGAAGTAAAAACCTATTGCTACAGCACAAAACAAAACTGACACAGAAATGAAGAAAGGAAAAAAAAAAAAGGAATTAAACTCACCAAACATCCAGACATCACTGGCTGTGGTAAATCGTCTGAAGTTGATGGATTCTGGAGCCATCCATTTAATAGGCAGTTTACCTTTAGATGCTGAAAAACAGGGATCAGGGAAACATTACATTAATACTGCATTAATCATTTCAGATCATATATATTCTATGAATAATATTGGCTCTCTACATATAATATAACATAAGAAGTTAAATGGAGATGGTGGAGTGTGCTTTAACGGGGAACCTGTGTGTATGGTGGAAATACTGTTACCTTTGTAGTAAGAACTATCTTCCATGTATCGCGACAGACCAAAGTCCCCCAGTTTTACACAGTCGACTGTAGACACTAACACGTTCCGTGCTGCAATGTCCCTAAAGATGATGAAACCAGGGGTAGAGGAGGTCATTAGACACTTTGCCATTTATTCTTTTAATCTACTTGACACTTGTCACATGAGATAATAATTTATATCTCTCATGTAACTGCTGGAAAATCAACACAGTAAGAGGTCTAGTATCTCTAATTCACCCCTCCATATCAGTTAGCATGTTCGTGAGACTTATGAGTATCCATGTACTAGAAGTTTGTGGCAATACTTTTTTCCTATATCAGGACATGTCTCCATTTATAGCAGAACATAAATATGCAATTTAAAGCTCCTCTCAGAAGGTGGCAACACCTGACTCTTGTTATTTGCTGTAAAATAATATACTTCTACATCCAACTACCCTGTCATTACAAATGACTATTATAAGACCATAATTATTTGGTAAACAGATCAATCCATTCTGTGAAAGATCTGCGTCATTACTACGGTGCTCAGGCCACTTAGCAAAACAAACATGCCCTAATATTTAATAATCTATTAATTGAGATTTAATGGGGTATTCATTTCATAATTTCTAAATATTCTGGTATACTGTGGTTTCAGGATGCCCTCCTGCATACCTGTGTACAAAGCGTTTGCTCTCCAGATAGGCCAGTGCTGTGCTGAGCTGGTACGAGTACAGGATGAGAGTGGCCAGGTCTAGACTGTACTTCCTCACCTGGAGAAACGACCGTAACTATGGAGAACAGACAGGAAAAAAAAAAAGCACAGAGAGATTTTAGAGGGAGAGAGCAACAGCCATTAAAAATACAAAGAGACGGGGAGAGAGAAAACAGGGAAAGCAGAAGTAGTAAAAAGAGAGAGATTTAATGATTGAGACAAAAGAGAAATAGCCGGAGAAATTGAGAACAATGTGTGAAAATAACAATAGCCATTTAAACAGCTCCATAAAACAAGCTGTGCTATGAAGAACAGGAGCCACCTGAGGAGAATTTAGTGGGGACATTATCCTTGTTATCTAATTTGAGCGGTATATTGCCTCCTCTCCTCTGTACTGCTGCTCACACTGGTTTCAGACAGTATTCAAACCCTTTCACTTTTTGCACAGTATACTGTGTTGCAGATTTTTTTTTCAATTGCCACTTTTGCCCATCAACTCAGTCCTTTGTAGAAGCCCCCCTGGCAGCAATTAAAGATTTGAGTCTTCTTGGGTAAGTCTCCACAAGCTTTGCGCAGTTTAGCCCATTCTTCCTGGCAGATCCTCTCAAGCACCATCAGATTGGATTGGAAGTGTGTGTGGACTGCCAATTCCAGGTCTCTCCACAGATGTTCTGCGGGGCTTAAGTCTGGGCTTTGGCTTGGCCACTCAAGGAAAGTCAGAGACTTGTCCTGTAGACTCTCCACCGCTTCTTGACTTTATGCCTCAGGTCCTTGTTGAGTCACGATCACCCCGGTCTCACGTCACTTCCACTCTAGAGCAGGTTTCATTCAAGGACCTCTCTGTACTTGGCTGCATTCACACCTGGCCACAGTTTACAGTGCTACAGCAAAGGGTCTGAACACTTTTGTAAATGAGAGACTTCAGTTTTTGATTTCTAACAACTTTACTAAAAATTTCAAATTTGTCATGATGGGTTATTGAATGTATATTAATTGGCAAACATGACAATTTTAACCATTTAAAATGAAATCTACAACACAATACAGTGTGCAAAGAGTTAAGGGGTCTGAATACTTCCTGAAGCCACTGTACATATGAAGGGTGCATCATTGTGAGTTGAGATTTGCCTCAAACTATGCTTATTAAGAAACCTAATATCATCAATCAAAGCAAACAGAAATACAGAATAAACATTATACAAATGTTTTCTGTATTTCTGTTCACTTTTTTTCACCAAAATATTGTTGTCCCAATGGATCCAGAGAAAAATTGAATGGAAACCAAAAATGAGCTACTGATTATGTGCCATAGACCAAAAATCTATTTTTAACCAAGACAGACATAGAACACAGTCATGTAAAGCACCAGATACTGTACACGCTTATACAAATCCTTATCAGTCTCCTACCTCCCCAAGTGTGCAGAGCTCCATTATAATCCAGACTGGATTTTCTGTGATAACTCCCATCAGCTTCACAATGTGAGGATGGTCAAACTGACGCATGGTCACTGCAGGGAAAAAAGCGGGGAGCGAAGGTCACTTCACAGAATGACTAACTATTGTTCAAGTTTGGTTCATTCTTTTTAATTAGCTTCAAAGCAACTTTACAGGGAGTGTGAGAGAAAACAAAGACAACCGGGGTCAATAGCAGATTTTTTTTGTGACACACACAAACAAGGAACTTACATGCTTCTTGGAGAAACTTTTCCCTGACGCTGTCTGACGTTGAGTTCTTACACGTCTTCACTGCCACAGACAGAGCTGGGTTCTCCTGCAAGAAACAGATACACCAAGTAAAACAGCACAGTCAGCATTACAACACAAACATCTACATTAAGCCTGTTCAGTGTCTGCTCTGAGCTCAATAGCATATAAGACACTCAAAAGGAAACTAATAAGTTTTCAATTAACCAACAAATTAACTTCCAACTTTATTAAATTATCAGACATGTGAGTATACCATGGTTATTGAGTAGCAAGGCTATCCCATCATCTTCTTCTGTTACAACTATGATGTACATGTGCAATTATTGTGACATAAGTTCAAGTATGGGTCGTTCTTTTTAGTTAGCTTCAAAGCAACTTTGCAGGGAGTGTGAGAGAAAACACAGACAGCCAGGGTCAGTAGATATTTTGCCTTTATAAATAAGAACATGAACCATATTTGGTATCTACAGAACTGTTTGTCCTGAGAGTGAAGAGTATAACGCTACAACATTTGCATGGATTTCCATTTTTGCCACCTGTCAATCTCTCACAGGCTAAGGACCACCAGCCATTTTTTTTAGACAGATAGATAGATAAAGATAGAGACGAGTTACCGGGCTGATGTAGACTCCTTGGTGAACGTCTCCAAACTGCCCTTCACCTATGCAGCGTCCCAGCTCAATACGATCCCGCTGAATCTCATAGTCCCGTGCTAGATACACAATAAACACGGACATGAATGCACGCAGATACAGACACACAAAAAAGGACAAACACACAGACCTTCAGATCAAACACACACATCAGTGCCCACACATATGCTTTCTTAGTCAGGCCTTTGCGTTTACCAAGCTTGTCAGAGTTCTTTGCAGTGTGCAGAATAGCCCTGTAACTGCAAAAAAAATTATATTAATAAGTTTTGAAACAATTCCTCCAGCAAATTGAGATGCATCATCAGACACAGTTCAGACTTTAGCACACAGAGCAGAACATAGTTACTAATTTCATGAGTGCAACATTTTCTGATGCCATCTTTGTAGGGGGTTATTTGAAACAGAATTACAGACATTAATAAAGTTAATCCTACTCTGACAAGCTTGGCTTTATAGCAATCAGCATAGCTCAATGTCAACAGCATGCAACAACAGCATCAGCAAACCACAGCCAGACATGCCATGTAACACAGACAAACAACAGCCATTAACACTTAATGTAAATATGAATATGAATTTCTAAGCTAATTCAAATGTAATACGGATAAAGTCAGGTTGAACATAACTGGCAGGGACTCAAAGCTCACAGGCTGGTTTACATTTGCTTGGACCAAAAGGAATTTGTTCCTGTTACTATAGTCCCATCAATTTTCACTTGTACTTTTGGAAAGTGAGGCTGGTAAAAATGTAGCGTTTCTATATTTGGTTTTAAGAAAACAGAAATCAAGAGGTCTGTGAAATGTTGGCTGTTGAGAGGCTGGTGGCTTGCTCTGCCAGAAAGGCATGACACTGTTGACCTGACTTTGTCCATGTAATCAGCATATGGATTTAACATAACATGTCAGTTTACATTTGACAAATGGACTTCTTGGACCTCTCTTCTATGATGATCACTGTTGTAAAATGTCTAGTACATGTGCGAGTTTTAGAGACAATGATGTCAGGCAATAAGATGCCTGGGACTAAATGTGGAAATGGGCTGCAGCATACAGTGACAAAAATGTACAGTAAGGCATAATTAATGCTTGTGTGCCTCTAAATATCGCCCATGTAACCTGATATTTAAAAAGTCAAACGTTAGAGTTCAACAATGGAGTGGGACTGCTCTATTTGTTAGTGGTTTGTGTTTAAAATCATACAGTACACACATATGTATCTTATTTTAACCCTTGGTCTCACAGCACTTCCTCCACCAGGCCAAGGTTGTAAATAGGAACATGCACTTAGTCAACTTGCTTGATTAAATGGTATTTAAAGAAAAAAGTTTTTGAACTCTTGCCATGTTGTTGTTACCCAGAGCACTAAATGAGTTTCAACACTTGCTTATGTTATTATTGATTTTTCAGAAAAATGTATCTGAAAACTGTTTGTTCAACATTTAAAATACACAACAAGATCTATGTCCGACAACTGGGACTCAGTTCTGAGGTTACCACCAGTTTAGCCAAAAACTGACAGCACATCAAACATCAATAGAGGGGGGTCAAATCAACAGGGTACAGATACAGAAATAAATTCTGATTTTTATTTTACAATTGCAAGCAAAAGTAAAGAAAAAAAAAGGATCACAACAACCACCAAATCAAAGAGCCATCACAATACAACCAGACTTATGGTACGTTCCAATCTTTACCTTGATCTAGTCCATAGTATTCTGGGAAAATGGGTTAGTAATAGGAGACAGAAATAACTAGCTGTGAGTACAGAGAACCATAAAATGTTACTGCAGTCTTTATTAGTTATGTCAGTGTTACTTTAACAATTGCCGTGATTGTGGGTGTGACAGTGATGCAGCTAAGTTAGAGGTGCTGAGCGCTAGTTAAAGTGTCCCTGATCGTATAAAATTACTTGGTCTAGAATATTTAAAGCCTTTTAGTGTGTTTTGTCTGAAGATGGTTAATTTTTGTTGTCTATATACAAAGAGTAAACGAGGCAACAAACACACACACCATTGCTCACCACTAGATAGTGTAGTATTCATAAAAGGAGTGTTTTAAAATGCAAAAACAACTTCAACACCAAATGTACCCATCTTATTGCTTGACAACCTGCTACTTAACAAAAACAAAACAGACACTGAAAGTGCTCATGGAATACAAAAACAGCTAAATGTGACCTTCCCCAGCTTATGTACTGTATGTCTGTGTATTAATCTAACTAGATCATTTCTAACAAAATCAGTCATTTGCAAATCTGAGAAAATCATGCAACAGACATCGTGAATAGCAGTGATGATTTTTGTTTCTGGTCATTTACAGTGTGGACGTTTAGCACTCTGTGTGCCGTTTGATTCACTTGTTCTCTCTGTATGTGTTTGTGTGTTCACACCTGCAAATCCACAGGAGTAAAATGGAAGCTATAATTTATGAATGGTCAAAAAGCAAAGCCATGTTGGAACTTGGTTGCATGGAACAACATGTGCTTGATACATGATACCCAGGCAGCATTTTGAGGCAATCCAAATGGGAGTAGTTTTTTTTTTTTTTTTTTTTTAACTATCCCAACAGCACACTATGTCATTTGTCCCAGCTGCATTTCCCATCCTAGATGAAGGTGATATTGCCCATCTTCACTGCCTCCTAAATGTTGCCTATGTAGCATCACCACTTAGCATTACCTGGTGAGGCACTACTCAGCAGCAACAGCAGCACAGCAGGCCCTCACATTTACTCAGATCTCATTTTAATGTAATAATGCAGAGGGATGTTTATCACAAACAGCAGATAGATACTCCAAGGCCAGAGAAACCTCTACACTGATGCCCTAAAATTGAAATAATAGCACACTGTCAAACTGAACACTTATTATATAGCATTGATTAGTAGGAGACAGTCATTTGAAAAATTGTTCACCGTTACGTGTAAAATATTGGCCTTAGCAAGATCGCGTGTCAATGCAACAGAGGAAGCTGTGGCCCTCCATAGAAATCATACTTGAAACCCAACTCACAAAAACAAATATAGCCTGCAACCTAATAATACACAAATAATATGAGGTTCAAGTGGCTGCTTTTATATTTATACTTGCTACGTATGACCATGGAAATGCAGGTTCACCACAAACATCAGCCATCATATTTATCCATTCATTGAAAAAGGCCTGACATATCACTAAATTCACCTGTATAGTCTTCGCTGAAATTGAAACTAGAGGAAATAGTGATAAAATATTTTAAGGTGAATCTGGTTTTGCATGTGTCTTACGTTACTTAATAGGCTCATCCATTATCGGTTTTGGAACAGAATTACTAGCCCGTCCCCACTAAACGATAAGACAGAGACAAATTAGATCAAAGAAGTCAACATTTTTTCCAAAAATGGGTCAACCTGTGATACCTTCGTCCTCATCTATCTGATCTAAACCCAACTAACTGCAAATGCACAGGGAGACACACAAAGATCATACACAGCACCAGCAACACACATTCATGTCTCCTAAAGACCTTTAATCCTCGCCCTATAGTCGATAATCTTCAAACCCTAAACTTACTGCTTGCGTATTCTCACATACCTTTATTAACAGTCCTGAACACCTATACCTCTGTTTCTCCACTTGTCACATACAGTAAGCGGCCTACAATGCTTGTGTGCACGTGTGTGTCCACTTACTTGAAGGCCAAGTGTGGTGTCCTCCTCATCTATGATCTCAATGATCGTCGTTTCTGCAGTATGAAAGCACAACTTCAGCGTCATCTTCTTTGACACAATACAAACTTAAAAGCTCTATTATTATTTAAAATGATTTGTATTGCAGTTACATCTGCAATTATATCCTTCCATCTCTACATCCACCACCTCCCATATTACACATATACACAAATCAAATCATCATTAAGGTCAGTGAACCTCCCACAAGACAAAAGTGAAAATGTAAAGTAACGAAACATACCATAATCGGTATTCCCAGACCATCACCATACCTGACTCCAAACACATATAACAATTTAAAATGTTCATGTACTACTGGACAGTACAGTTGCACAAAAGCAATGAGATAATGCAATAGAGCAGGAGAGAGAAAGAGGCAGACATGAGAAAGGGAGGGATGGAAAGGTTCATTCTTTTCAGATAAACAAGTTGGAGAAAAACAGGTTGGAGTCATGGATAAAGGCAGCAGTTGAGCAGATAGACAGGGAGATGCAACACACACATACAGCCTAAATGTAGACACACAGCAATTCATTGTATTTTAATTTAGGAGGGTTAATAGAAGAATGTTTACCATCGCCACTAGTGTGACCTGCAGAAGCCACATGCAGCATGAAGGAGACAAGGAGAAGTATGGTTGTACTGTTATAAGATAGAAAATAGAAAGATAAAAGTATTACCTTAAGACTTTGGGGTAAGTTTCATTTAATTTCTGTGTTAGAGTGTGACTTAGTCAGAGGTCAACGAACGGTCAGGGGGCACAGACAGAGTGACAGTGACTAAAAGCTCTCCAACAAGACATCCTGGCGAGACAAGGACTCTTCACTGCACACACAGATGAGGCTTTATAGGAGGCTGAAACTGAGGCTGGCGCACACATATCTATAGACCTTTATCTAACTCTTTGCGATCACTGTATTCATGACATTTAGAGCAGCGGGCAGAGACAAACTCATGGAAAGAGACCGACAAGGCAAGGAGGGGTAAGGACAGGGGATTATGCAGAGACACAGCTCTGGTCCGTACTCCGTCCATCCGTTTTTCCATCACTTCTCGCGATTTGAAACTCTATACGGCGAAGAAAATGTTTTAAGTTTGGTTCACATCTAAACCAGTGGATTGTGAATGACCTCCCTGTTGCAGCTGAAGATAGTAGATGAAACAGATTAATAGAAGAGGATCCTCCCATATCCTGTCATGTGTGCTGCTTTATAATGTCAAACACTATAACACTAACTATAAAGACTGTCCTACCTTATAAAAGAATATTATATTAGCTATATGGCCAATTCAAAGTTCATTCAAATAACAAAACAAATTCTGAAGTGCAAAACAAATGAGAAAAAAGCTCACAAGAACTTTGACTACACCCCTTCAACAGCCACCCCATTTTGTGCACAAGCTTAGAAAACAATGTACCCACAATAAAAATTTTACTGGTCTTCACCTTTTGATTACAGTCATAACCTGGGCTCCTTTTGAACAGTTAATTCTACAACCAAAGTTTAGGGTGAGTATGGCGAAACTATCGAAGTTACAAACACAAAAAAGCACAATTAATTTGTTTGTTTCTGTTTTTTTTTGATTATTAAGTCCAATACAGAGCCAAAACACACTTAAAAGTAGAGCTACAAAGGCCAGCTCGTTGCACAGGTGGAACAGCGTATTTCAAAATGTTGAATTTCTCACAGGAAAATGACACCTTGTTTTTAATTCATAAATGCTCCGTTGGTGTAAACAGAGTCAGCTGACTTACTTTGGTATGACAGAGCCCTGTCCCCCTCTGCGAGACAAAATGAACACATGGAGTTAAAGAATAGAACAGACTGGCTTCATGTTAGAGCTACAAAATCACTGTAACCATTTCTTTGCTGCCATAGTTATTTTAGAAAGGCTAACCAAACACAGACTGGTTATTCAGTGACAACCATAAAGCCTCACCGGCCACAATCCAGACTTGACTACTGTTTGAATGGCTGTGTAGCCTTATTAAAAGTACTATTTATAGTATAAGGTAAAACATATTTGATTTTTCTCTTTGCTCTCAGTTTCCCATCTAAATAAGACCAAAGTATCAACTGCACCACTAGTACCTAGTAGATGATAATAATATGCATTTGGGTGTACAGCAAGCGTGGAAACTACATGTGTAAGTCGATTCATGTCTACCTTTGGCAGATCTTACGATGAGTGAGTAGCTGAGGAGGCGAGCCGACGGTATCCAGTCGATCAAGTCAGCCATGTTTTCTGCTGTAGTCAGCGATGCCGTGGTGACTGTGAGAGCTACACATGCGTACACACCACACACACACACAGAAGGATTAGTGTAGAGATTGGGACAGAGGACACTTCACAGTGTCACAATGAGAGCCTTGTGAAGTGATAATGTCCTCTACCAGGCGCACATATACACACACTTTTACACACACAAAAACTTATGAGATACTCTAGCACTGATGCACACATGTTCTTCACTTGTACTAGCCCGCTGCGAACCACGCACCCACTCTCGACAGACACACTCACTCTGACACTTGGGTGAAAATAGCAACACCCCTTTCAGCCTCCACGTACTGTTCCCTCTTCCCTACAGGTCTTTATGTGTTTTTCTTTTTTTCTTTATGTGGTACTACCATAAAATATAAACAAGCAGAAGCTATATTACATGAAAAAAAAAAAATTTTTGCTACTTCTACTGAATGACATAAATTCTATGATACATTTTTGAGCTAACAATACAACATACACATAGTTTTGCCTCACATTCTGAAAAACATATATTTTTGGATGTATGTTTTTTGTTTTTCTTAAAAATACCTCAACTCCATAACAGATCAATGGTTTAAATTCAACATACAACTGGTGTTACCCCACATAATATAGAAACCCCATTAATAAAGTATTGTTCCACAAAGAACCAGCCATCATTAAGAAAATCAGTGGAATATTAGATGTATGGGTGTGTGTTTTACCTCTGACTCCTACTCGTTGAAAGCTGCAACATGCCTTCTCCTGTCCCTTCTCTTCCAAAGCAGAGTACTGGATGGACTGAACCTGGTTAAAGTTAGCCTAAGTGTGTAGGCTGCAGGAATTAAGACGAACACATGGAAATATTAAAACCACATATAAAATATAGGAATATGTTGGTGCTAATTCGGATTAAGCTAATATCATCAAGGTAATTTTAATGTGTATACAGGCCACATAGGGCAAGCTCTAATTAATTTTTCATGCAGATGAATTTACATTAAATTAATTGCTGACAATTTGACAGGCTGTCTGCTAGCACAAGGTATAATTTAATAAGTCAATCTCGCTTTGGAGTTATGGGTATGCAGCTGTTTCCTGTGTTTTGAGGTTCTCACAGCAGCAAGCGTTCTCTTTGATAGGCGGTGTAATTTCATAACAATGTCACCTGGTGATTACACATCTGGCTTTCAACTCACACTGTGTTCAAGAAACAACTAAGGACAAAGAGAAATCCTGTCATTTCAGATGTGAGATGAACCAGTAAGAGAGGAAGAGTATGGGCGACTGCCACTGTCCCGTTCAAAGTACCCCACAGTATATGGTAGTGTTGGAAAGTTACATTTTAAAGCAGAAAGCAAATTTTTAAAGCTGCTGATGATCCATGAGAGAGTGCCAAGTTAGATCTTTCAAGACGAGTTGTGTGTGTATATACATGTACCATTGAGCCCTTATCTGTGAGTAGCTGATTCCTTCCTCTGGTCCGATAACTAACTCCACAATGTTAACTAGACTGGAGACAGAGAAGATGGTGGAAAAAAACATAGCATTAAAATGTATATCATATTTCATCATATCATCCACTTTATTAACTAAACATAGTCTGTAACGCTACATAAAACTATTTAAATATTCTCATCTGTTTCACTACATAACATTAAATTCCCTACAGGACAAAAGTTGTTTGAATTCTGTAGGCGGCAGTGACAACAGACTACTGAGAATGATATAATAAAAAACCATATGATGTGAATGTGGAGAATAAACTACAGTGCTAACCTCTCTTTGTATGGTTCTAGCAAGCCATTTCGTTAAGATGAAACTTCACTCTGCATATTTCTACCCTGTGCATGCTAAACAGGCTCCAACCTCCTACCCCCGTGACTTTGAATAAATTTTCAGGTACTGAAAATGCATGAATGAACCTTTCTCTATTCATCTTTACATACAAAATTATCTTTGTAGTAAGCACCGCCGTACCCTAAAGCACATTTGAAGCACTCCTTGTCAAGCCAGTAGATGGGAGGCTATCTCGAAGAATTTATTAGATGCTCTGCTCATCGTTGAGGTTAGCAAACTGCTTAAAGATCTGCTGGATCTTAACACGAAGAGTCTTTGCCTGACAGAGAGTGGAGGAGAGAGGAAGAAAAAACATTACCATGGGTTAAGTCTTTCTGGGAGAAAGTTGGTTCCAAGGCCAAGAAATGCACAGAAGACAAGTGACAGTGTAGTGACAACAGGAGTTTGCTTAATTTACACGATCAGATAATCAGACATTTTAACCAGACCCGGCACTCAGTCATTAAGTTAGTCTCCTGCCAGTCAGCTGGTCACTCAGTCAAACAGCCATGGCTCATTCAGCTGACTAAGCGGGCTGGGTTCAAAAGAAATTTCTGCCACTGTCACTTATGTTATCAGGCAATGGAGCTTAAATGGGAGACCCTGGCTGCTTCTTCATTAAAGTGGTTTAACCTCACCTTGAGAGGTCCAGCAGGCTGGGGAAGACCTTCTCAAATAACGTCTTTCCTAAAAGACAAACAACATCTAACATTCATACTCTTTGAGTAATTGGGGTTACCTTTGCACGATTTGTTGAAATACATTACATTAAATCAATCTTACTCTAGCTGATTTCATAGGTTGGATTTCTTATCTGAGGGCTGAGCATCTCTCTAAAGAACCTCACATAATAACCAGAGAGAATGTGATAAACTTAAAGTAAATAGTAATAATTCAATGTGTGTGTGTGTGTCTCTTACCTAATTTCCGACAACCCAATTCAATAACATCTTAGTCCACTGAGTCAGCTATATGTTGCATGTAGTACTCTTCACCTGGAAAAACAATGTGGCAGTTAAATGTAAAAATATACTTTACAGTAATTTTCGCCTTAGAGCAGAGGTAAGTATATCAGTTAGATATCTTTCATTTTATCCATGTAAAGGTATGGCTGTGCAGTAGAGTAAAATTGATGGAAGAGGTGACAGAGCAGATCTTATGACAGAACATTTAAAAAACTACATTTATCCTTAAAAACAAAGTAACTGTTAATTATGTGGTACCTCACAAGGAGGACACCCCTTCTGTAACCCTGCTGTGTTGTCTCACCTGGTGATAGAGAGTGATTAGAAGAAGGTTTGTCTTCAGAGAAATGACTACTAGAGATAACCTTTGGGAAGGTACCGCATCCGCAACTCATACCTGAAAGTGACAGAACAGTTTGGATGGCCTTACAGAGTACTCACTTACACTTACACACACGCACACAAGCACACATTATAAAATAACCTGCAGCACCCAAAATTCAGTGCCTGTCTGAGTCATAAAGACAGAAGGTGTGTACTCATACATACAGCTGACGCATGCAGACCTCAGTACTTATTAAAGCCCTCCCTCTGGGCCCAGTTTGAGGTATGAAGAAATTAAATGGGACAATCAATTGTGAAGAAATAGATCTTTTATTTGTTTAAAAAAAACTGGATGTGTTGGTCCTGAACAATGTGATCAAACCAATGTAAACAACTTGGAAAACTGGCGGTGCTGAGTTGGTACTATTGTCACACCTGTACAGAGAGTAAAAACTTATGTCTGTAGTGTTCCTACAGTCTAATGGCATTTACAGTCATTCTTCCTGATCAGATAAATCCCACATCTGTTTCAGAGATAAAATGCAGAAATATCATTATGATGTCATTAAAAATTGTTTATTTTTTTTGCATGATAAGCTGTAGCTGTACCAAACAAAACTGCCATAATGATATGACAAAATATCTCGTCTCCACCTTCTGAAAAGTTAAAGTATCGTCAAACGAAGAGCAACATCCATGGATGGAAGATTCTGTGTTTTTAAGCTGCTTTACCAACACAGGGCAAAACAGTCTTAAAGTTGAAAAGATTCCCTTTCTTCTCACTATGTTAGGTGACACAGAGGATGTGGTTTCATATTTTGCTGACAGCAAACTAACTGGGCAATGATAACCTTGTAAACCAAAGTATGAGATTCCTGCTGTTACACTTGCCAGTTAAGCGTACTGAAATATCCAGATGGCCCATCATTCTTTATGATCACATAGTATTTTATATACTGACATATTGCAGTGACTACATTTGAAAGAAAAGGGTCAGTAGAGTAGCGAGCTCAAGCTGCTGATGCTACAGGCCTGTGGATTAGATAACAAAGGAAATCAAGGTTGAGGACAAAATGAATAAAACATTCCCATCAATAATGAATGAACCAAAAAAATGAAAGATAGAAAATGATGCTATTGGAAGAGAGAACTGGATAAGAAAGAAAACGAGCGTGTGAGATGTGAGAGAGAGAGATCAAAGTGACGCCTGAGACAAGTGTGGAAGAGAACGCGGTGAGAGAGGTGAGATAGAGTCAGTCCATCCTGGGCTACTGCTGCTGTTCTAACAATAGCAACGGCGGCAGAAGCTCTGTAGACTCGCAGCTCCGCCGTCTCACTCAAGGCAGGCTGCAACAACTGGCAGAGCTGCTCTGCATGTTAGCAATGAACAACTGGTTCATTTGAATTCATTTCATTTTTAATGACTTTGGTTGAAACATCAGCAACGGGACATTGGACTTAAATGTAAAAAGCTGTTAACAAGTGCCATACAGTTGACTGTATTTTTGAAAAGCTCAGGCAAACTGCTTTCAAATCAGGCATCACAGAGACCAATAGATATTCTTCCCTATAGAAAACAGATGTATAATAAGTGTAGAGTATGATCCTTAACTATTATAATTTAATAACAGGCAACAAAAAGTACCAACAGAACCACTGCTGCATGCAGGTCAAGTCCAGTTTATTACAATAAAGTTACCATGACCATATAAATTGAGGTAAATACAAAAATCCTCTGTGTTCCCAACTATGGTTGAATGAGGAAACATACGACATGAGGACTTGTAAATCTCAAGAAAATCGAGACAAAGGGTCATGGGTAAAGGGGCATATCAATATTAAATATGTGGTTGTGATATTTTTTATAGCTTGTACTATGTTTTCAGGTCTTAGTCTTTGCTTTATTGAAAGTATAAATACTTTCATTGGGACCATATATTGAAGCTGAAACATATAGAAACTCAACTAAAATACTGTTTGGCAGTTTGCCTTGGCGTAAATACAGCTTCTGTAGTCAACAGGGCATTTGTAAAGATAACATGTTTATTAGCAACAGTCTGCCTCTTGTCTCCTGAGACCAAAGTATGTTATGTTACTGCCTGCTCTTTGATACAAGCACAACATTTGGGAGAGAAGAAGGAGGTGCACTTGATAACAGAAAAACATCAATCCTGCTACCTAAACTACAGACAGGAGGCATCATTAAACTTAGGTGTGTACTGATAGCCTTTGAAGGACTTCAACATTCAGACCACACATGAACCTTGTTGTACTCTTACTGGAAAAAGAGAAAAAGAGGAAGGGATGGAAGTGGAAGCTTGAATTAGTGGCGTAAAACATTAAATCTTGTTGTAGTTCTACCTCCACTCCTCCTGGGGTGCTGTTTCTCATATTTCCCTGACATGGCCACGCCCAAATCAGGGTGTAACCAATGGAAACATCGGAGTGCAGATGAGTGAACCAGGCCAGAGAGGACACCTGGCCTGTTGTGAATCTGCTGTCTTCTGGATGACACCCTGTTAGAAAACAGTAAGTGTGAAATAATTGAGAAGTAATGACGATGAAGACGGGAAGGTGAAATGTTTGTGCGCACCTGACATCTGTAGCGTCTCATGCCTGATATTACTAATAGGTATAGTTCACTATTTGTCTCAAAGTAATGGAAGATCACCGAGAACCCGGTCCATGGGCCTGAAATTTCAGGCCTCGGCTGAAGCTGCTGGTGCCAACACCAGACACATGAGCATCCAGACGGGTTAACACAACCACCGCTGCAGGAGTGATTGAGGTTGGGCTCAAGTAGGAGGTGATGCCGTGCCTGACTCAAATGCTCCTGCTGGGGCCTAGCAACTGTCATATTCTGAAAAAGAAAGGGACAAACAGAAGACAGAGGTCAAAAACATTCATAGTTGACTATTGTAGCTTGCAGAAAGAGGACATTATATGTGATTAGGGCAACCTTTAAAACACAAATCTAAAACACCCACTCGAACAGCCTCTCAGTCACTGCCACCAGCCTGTCATTCATGCACACTTTACACATTGTCATGACACAAAACGGTTGCATTAATAATCAACTCATGCAGAACAAATCTGGGTGGAAGAAATAATAAAACTGTGACAACACAGCAACACTCAGACAACACACTTGCATATGCTGCACGCTAATGACTGAAGCATGTGTGAGCATGTGTGATGAGGAGGGTCAATCGGTGAAAGTCAATACAAAGCAGCAAAATACTGATGCCAAGGTCTTTTAGAAGGACCTAATGGACTCACAATTCGACGCATAAATCAGGAGAGTTTCAATAAATAAATCAGACAGTAGGAAAACACTGAGGGTCAGATTAGCAGGCCAACTGCTAAATCACCCAGGTAGTCGTGCTTGTCAAGCCAGAGTCAAACTCAGCCAGCCAACCCCGTTAGGTCTGTGGTCTGATCATTCAGTCTATCTGCGGTGAAAAGCGAAGTAACCAACATGGAAAAAGCCATGCTCTAGTCTTTCTGTGGCACATTTGCCCTACCACCATGCCTGCTGGGCGCTGCAGTCTCTGCAATCTGTGGTGGTTGTAAAATCTGGCTAGACACACCAGGACCTGCTGTGGAAAAACTACTAAGTTGTTCTGGACATGTGGGTGACCGGGAATGGCTCGAGCTCATATTACAGAAAGCCTTTCAGATAGGATGCATGAATCTGACTTTCTCCTCGATACTGATTCCAATTTCTCCACTCGGCATCAGCCGACTCCATTCCCTGTTCCAAACCTAAAATAGCATTACTGTATATAAGAGATGAAAGGATTGCTGGTGCTGTGACACAAATGTGACTGAATAATGACATTGACAAGTAAACAGTATTTAATGTGGATTACTAGCACAAGTCTGTACCTAGTTCCAAATCCTTACACTCTGGTAACCGTACTATAATTGGGAAGTAGCCCAAATACAAGGTAAAAATTGTTTGTAGAATTTGATGATAAGGATGAACCTACAAAATCACAAGAAGTCTCATAAAAAAACATGTTTTCAATAATAAAACTGCTGCAGTGCTAAATAAATGCACGCAAGGGTCTCGCAGCAACAGGGCAGAACCATCCTGCAGATTGCTCCTTTTGTCTCTGCCTCTCTTTCATCTTTTATCCTCTTTCTACTGTAGGTTCATCCTCACACATATTATCCTTGTAGCAAGACACATACTCTGCAGCTTCCTGTGTGTCATGCACTGTGACTTCCTGGATGTCAGCAGGTCTTGTTGAGTCATCACTCCAGTGACGGGTTTTCAGCTACAGCAGATCCTGGCTGTCACAAGGTTACTCTAGTAAACTGAATCTGAGAGAGTGATTTCAGGCTCATTTCCAGTACTGTGGATGTATCTACAACTCTAAAACACTTTAGTAAATTGCAATCCTGTGTCATCATCTACAAGGTTATTCAGCTCAAAGATGTGATCTGTTTCTAATAGATGACAACTGGTATTATATATATGGAGACTAGATACACTTTCACGTTTTCGATTTACTGCTCCTGACAAACCTGGTTGTTTCAATACTGTGCTGTTGCAAGCAAAAAAGAAAGAAAAGAATCTACTTTTAACATCCATCACCTATTCAGCATTTTTTCCTGCGCTGTGTGCTCGGGTCATGGTCAGAACACTTCATACTACCAGGGATAAAGGAAGACAGAAACACGAAACAGAAATATGGAGACTGAGCCAGGAAAAAGTTGGTTCAGCAGTTTAACAAAAACTTGACCTCCAGTTGCCTTTTCGAGACAGCAAGTGAAATACTGTCCATGTGTATGCCTTTGCAGTGACTGCAACAAGTTTAAAGAGGACATTATGCTTATCTTGCAACTTTACTCTCAGCATTCTGTAAGAACTGCATATCAATAGCGGGTGTATATAGAAACTGTGGGTGTGTGCACAAGTCTAAAACACACATTATTGTGAGGCATTGCGCTCTTTTTGTAGTCTCTATTTCCAGATATTGTTGGCATGACTCAGCTCGCTTCAATACATCGAT
>BRZM01002304.1:0-23153 GCA_033238685.1 Lates japonicus
TACTTATCAGCCGACACACCAATACAGATATATAGTCACTTGAGAAAGGATTCAGACTCCTTCACTTTATTGTGTTGTAGATTTATTTCTAAATAGATAAAATTTCCATTCTTGCCCATCTGTCTTCACTCAATAACCCATAATGACAAAGTGAAACATTTTTAGAAAGTTTTGCAAATTAATTAAAAATCAAAAACATTTCCAAAAGTATTCAGACCCTCAGTAGAAGCCCCTTTGGTACCAACTACAGCTTCAAGTCTTCTTGGTTAAGTCTCTACAAGCTTTGCACACCTGGATTTGGGCAGTTTATCCCATTCATCCTGTCAGATCCTCTCAAACTCTGTCAGATTGGATGGGAAGTGTCTGTGAACCACCATCTTCATGCCTCTCCACAGATGTTCTATGGAGTCTGGGCTTTGGCTGGGCCATTCAAGGACACTTGAATGGCACTCCAGCGTTTTCTTGGCTGTGTGTCTCTGCTGAGATGGCTGTCCTTCTGGCAGGTTCTCCCATCTCTGCAGCTTTGTTACAATAACCATTGGGTTCTTGGTCACCTCCCTGACCAAGGCCCTTCTTGCCAGGTTACTCAGTTTGACTGGACGGCCAAGTCTTGAAGCCTGGTGGTTCCAAAATTCTTCAGTTTCACAATAATTGAGGCCACTGTGCTCCTGGGAACATTCAAAGCTTTGGAAATAGTTTTATACCTTTGACCTGATGTGTGCCTGGCCACAATTTTATCACAGCGGTCTACACAGAGTTCCCTGGATTCCATGGCTTGGTTTTAGACCTGTGTGAAAAAACACAGCTCTCTCATTCATTTCAATGTCAACACTGGAGACCCTCAGAAAGGTGTGTTGGGGAGCAGAGCAGGCCTAACTTACTAACTTTCCAGGACCGACAGTCCCGACAATCATGACCACTTTTTGCAGCAATTTGCCAGGCAGGCAGCTTGAAGGTTCTGGTATTGTGCATGCTGGCTCACTGTCACACTGTCATGGCTCACTTGAACAGAACAGAGCCACCGCTGCTGTTATTAGTAACACCTGTGCTTTTCCTGCCATGACAAGTCAAAATGTCCGCTGGGAAAAAAAGGCCTTTTGTCTGAAAGTGTGCGCCATCATCCTCGTTTGTATGATTTGTCATGCTTAGACTACAAAAAGCCGCAAAAGAGAGATCAGGGAGGCAGCGCGATGCAGCCAGGAGGATGCTATGATGGCGGGCTTTTCGCCACTTGGAACGGGTATAAACACTTTTCCCTTCAGATGTGGTTGGATGTGGTAGGTGTTGTTTGTTTCAAGCTCAGTAAGCCCTCAACTCTAATCCTTGAAACATTGCTGACTGGCTGAAATGTCCTCACTTTGTTGGGGTAAAACATGAGATGATTCTCACAGAGATAGAAGAACAGAAACACACAGAGAATTTCTCACAAATGAGCTAAAGATTTGAAAATTGATCATGTTTACAGCCAGTTTTACAGTGAATACACTGTGGCAGCGGTTGAGGTCGCACTATTCAATATAGTAGACATGTGAAACGTGGCATAGAGTATAAGATTAGCCTATCACAGTTTCTGTTCATAGTCACAAAAGTGAGAGACTGTTTAAATGTTTTCAAATGAAGACAGTCCTATAATGTTTTTAAGGATGTTTGGATTCTAATAGACATCTGACAGTAATACATCACTGTTGTAAATGGCCAACAAATTGCAAACCTGAGTCTGTCGTCCTGCCTTTTCCCTTGTTGCCATGCAGACTTCATGTATGTTCATGTCATGGAGATAAAGCAAAGGAAACATGGATGAAGAATGTAAACATTTCATGAATTGCTTTTGGGTCCGAGGGTTGTTCAGAGAGGGACACCTTCACCACACCACGGCTCATATAGTCACAGTTGTCAGAGAGAAAGAGAATGCAGACCTCTCTCGCCCAACAGGAAAAGGTCGCTGAGAATGCAGTTGTCAGGTCAGACGCCCAGCCGGGCCTGTTGTGGCTTAAATCATGTGACTGCTAGAAAGATATGATGAAGTAAGCATGAACCTCAACTGGGGAAATTATTTTGCAGACCATCAGGTGACATTTATTGTCATCGCTGCAGATGACTTATTGGATGTTAATTTGTTACCTAGTCACAGTGTCAGTGCAGTCTACTTTATCTCCGTGTAATAATGAGTTAGGATCAATTGGGTGGGTGGAGGAGCACAGTCTGTATACAAAGAGTTGGAGGCAGCATTTCTCTTTACATTTGGATTAGCACTTGGATTTTGGTATTTGCACAGTAGAGGTGAACTTTGAAAATTAAATGTGAAATATCTAATGTACCATTTCAAGTAATGAGAAAAATGATTCACACTATTGCGTTATGCCCGCTATTTTCTGCATTCATTTCATTGCTAGGGTACCGCAGAGACAGATTTACAAATGAATTCCAAAAGCTCCAAAACACTGGATTCTATACTTATATTAAGCAGTCAGTAGTGTTCAGTTTACTCTGGAGTAATTTTGCTGACTTATACAAAATTTCAAAAATACTGTTTCTCAATTTTCTGTTTTCTGAGCCCACGTCACAGCAAACTGAATATCTAGGTTTTGGACTGGTCAAACAAAACCAGACATTTGAAGATGCACCCGGCTCCAGAACCGATGGATTGATGGGACAAAGTTTATACACCAAACGACTGATTGAGGAAGAATCAGCAGATTGAACAATAATGAAAATAATTGTGAGTTGCAGTTCTAATTGCAGTGAGAAATGGCCCCGTACTACCTTGAAGCCTCTGGTACTGCTGCACATGAGAGAACCTGTCAATGCTATGTTTTCAGTCATGCAGTTATCTAAAAGGCCAAGGTAGTTCATCACTAATGACTTCAAATGACTGATGGATATTCATCCCACTGTGATTGTAAACACTGTTTAAGAATTTCTTTGTTTCAGTTGTTGATCATCCGATCAATGGAAGACACTAAGTACTTTTAAGTAACACTTAAAAAAGCCCTGGATTAATCCTCACATCAACCATTTTGGAGCAAGTAACTAGTAATGGCATTGCTAGCTTCCTAGTCTACAGTCAAGTCATAACAATGTTTTGGTCCCGAGCTTTTACTGTGTTCCCAGTTTAATTACCCTTCAAGAATACCAATATGACCTTAAACACTGCCACTGTTTGGCTGTTGCCGAAAATCGAAAATTTGTAATTAAATTAGTAATTAAAGTTGCTTGAGGAGAATTAGGTTTGAGCTGATAAGAAGAAATCCATTCTCATTCTCTGTTGCCATTGTGCATACTAATGACACTTCTTTGTAACTATTGAAAAAAAAAAGAAGACTCAGAGAAAACAACAGCATCTACTAGGTTATGTTGTGCATACCATCAAATTGTGTGCTGTGTTGTTTTGTGGATACAGTGTGTACTGATGACATGAATTTTATGTATGAAACTGAATTGTTTTTTTTTTAACCACCAATCCATTTTGTCTTTCATTGCATAGTTTCAGCATGACTTTAGGCTGGCATTTCAAATGGTTATTCATTGTTATCAGGCCCTATTCATCGCCATCGGTCTTTATTCTTTATGTTGCAACAATGTACATGGTGATGGAGTAGTGAAACCATCCCTTAAGACAGAAGGCAACAGTGTTTCAGACAAATGTGATAATTTAATGAAATATAGATCAACAATTGTAGCTTTTAAGACAATGATTTAAACAACAAAGCCAGGCATGATTCTTGGCCATGTTCGGGGACATGTGATTGAAAACTTTGTTTTCCATTGTCTTTGTAATCATGGGAATGAATGTTCAGAATCGCCACGATAGCAGCATTGCCAATTACCTTGCCTTTATGAGTTTCCGTCAATGCTCGCCAGAAATGACACAAAACTGTCATTATAGGGACAAAAAGTTGATGTTCCATTATTTCTGCCACCTGCTGGCATATATTGTGAAATGTGTGTTGCAGGCCGAGAGATCAAGAGTCGAAGGTAGTAGAAGAGTAGCGCAGACACAATAAACAAGAAATAAAAAAAAGGAGAAAAGAATCGAAGAGAAAGAGTATAATGCCGTCAGCTTAGGTGTTGACCTAAATACGTCGTGTCTACTTGAGCCATGTTCTTTTGATTGTAGGCCACGCCTTGTTTGTGTGCTATTTGTCTGAACGGTCAAACAAGTGCCTGAGACTAGTTTACCTGTCCTTGAACCACAGTTCAAAGTGTATTATGCAGAGCTCACTGTCGACGCCATAAGGTCTGTTTCAACATTCATATACATAGAAGCTCTCATCCACACAATATTTCAGTTTTTGGCTTCACAACTATGTAAATGTAACCTCTGGTTCAACCTTTGGGGTCTCTCAGTATTTGGCCATAGTGGATCAGACCCTAGGAAATTGTGCAATCCCCCTGAGAGTATTCACGTAGCTTTTAGACCACAGACATGCTTACATCTCGGCCTTGCTTTTTCCTTTTTCTTTTCCTTTTTCTCCGCCTGTTCTTCCAGGGAGGTCATAGTTGACAGGAGACATGGTGGGTGATGTCAGCCTCCTTAGGGGATTCCGGGGTCCTCAGGGATCCCATGAGGTTGGGCAGCAGCTCCAAAAAGGGGAGGATGGAAAACAGTGATGCAGAGGGAAGGAAACAGTTCACAGTTGTTCCGCTTTTGTTTGTTTTTTTTCACATGTCAGCAGTAGTGGGAGACACAGGATGTCGAAATAGGTGCTATCGCCAAGAAGAGCCTATTCAGAGTGTGTGTATATCTATAGCAGCCGGAAGCATATTATATCCCACAAGGTCAACAGATTTAAATTTAAGTTGATCTGTGTGAGTATATTTCTATTTGTCTTCTGCAGAATTAGCTTTGTTTTTTGCCATACCACAGCAGTTGTGAAGAATTCAGTAAGTTGAGATTTTATGTTTACGCGGGCTGCTTCGCTACTTCTGCCAAAGGTTGTTTAAGCGCACGCCGTCGCGTTGACTGCTCAGTGTCTATAGTGTTCAACATCATGTGCTGGAACACTTAGCGACGGTTGTGAAAGTTCGTGAGCGCCAGGCGGTGCTCCGGGGCTCTCATGATGTACCATGGGTAAACAAGCCCCACTGCTTGCACAGTCAGCACACTTGACGGGGCCTCTGCAGTATATAGAGGAGGGAGATGGAGAGAGGGATGGGAGGAGGATCTAGACACAGAGAGACAGAGTATGAGGAGAGGGCGATGACGGACCTGATGCAACAGAGGAATGCGAGGGCTTCATATGGCACACAAACTGCAAAAAGGACAAGTGAGTGCAGGGGAAACAAGAGCAGAAACTTGATTATAAATGACAAATCCCCTGCGCTCTGGTAACCAAAACAGTGTTAGCCGCTGTGTCCTGAGGGTGAGAAATGCAACAGTAATAGCTCCCGACTCCAACCAATCTCCTGTATGGCTCTGTGTGTAGTATAGTAACTGCGTTTAGTACGCGGGGCTCACCTAAATTAATAGACAGAGGGAGGTGAAATTTTGCCCCTCCCCTCCTCCATCCTCCTCATCCTCGCCCTGTGCTCGATGTCCGTGCTGATTGGCTGGAGAAGCAAGGGATGAGGTTTTGTCGCCTAATCTGCCAGCAGATCGCCACTGATGGCCTCTGTAGAATGGCTTTAGTAACCATTGTTCCGTGGAAGGGCAAATCCCTTCATCGATAGCAGCCCTCATCTCCCTCCATAACAAGTCCCGTGACTCTCTTTTCACTCATACCAGTCAGGCTTTTGACTTTATCTCTTTATCACTACCTTGCTCAACTCTCATCTTCTTTTCTAGCCTTTGTCTTCACTTATCTCTCTCTTTTTCTTTTCATTCTTTCTGTCTTTTTCTTGTCATTTAAATGCATCATGCGTTGTGCACCTATTTGTGTGTCTGCAGTAGACCCACTTTTCTCTGCCTAAGAGCTCACACCTGGAGAGTGAATGCTGATGAGCTGGGTCTAGAAAGAGAAGCTCTGTGGCTTTTGCCCAAGGCTACTCATCAGCATCAGCACATTACAGTCTGTGTGTGAATGTTCCCACTATCCTCTCGTGTGTTTAAAAGGAAGTTAACAAGATGGGACCTGTTGCTTGAGGGCGCTATTGGCTCAGTCTGAAATCACACAAGATACACAATGGTACATCCAGCCTCACACCTGGTGGATGGCGAGGATTAGGGGAATTTATTTTTTCATGTGGTTTTTAGTTTTGCATACCAGCCACAAAAAGAATATAATTTAGCTAGAAAGAAATAAAGAAGATTAAGGAGTGAGATAGATACTGGAAAAGGTGAGTGTTTACCCAGCGTAACTCACTGTCTGAGCGCACACTGAGGCAGAACGTTGCTCAAGTATGGAAAGTCGAGTTTCCAGCCAAACTCTTCAGACCTCCTGTGTTTTTGTCACAGCCACGCTAACTCTCCTCAGTCGTGAAAACTGCTAGTGTAGTTGCTCTGCAGTGACATATGGCAGCTGGCATTTCTTGATGTCACATAAATGTTGTTGCTGCATAACTAAGCTTGATAATTGTTAGTGGTGTATAGAAAGAGGTGAAAGCCACAAACACACAACACACGGAACATGACTTTTCGTTTTAAAGTGTGTTTTATTGCTGTGCTGTTGTGATAAGATTTATGGCAACCCAACCCAGTTGGAAATATTTGTTTGCAAAGGTTGTTGTTGGTGTTAAAATCTTTGTAATGAGTATGTTTACATGCACAGCAGGATCCCAGTTTTGACTCTACGCTTGGTTTTGATTTTATTCGAGATAAGACTTTTACAAGGAACATGAAAACCTGATTATTCATGTTCCTATAACAGATTATCATGGGTTGGGTTTCTAATCATTTTAGGTAGCAGTTTGTCTTGTACTGATGTTTCAAACATTTTGTCTTAATCAATCTTTTGGCTCTAGTCACATCATCATCATCACTATCATCACATCTTTTTGTTTTACTTAGTAAGCACTTACATAACCACAGTTGAGGACATGTCTGCACACATGACCGTGCGATCAAAACCTGATACAAGGTGTTTGTGTGTGAAATTAATTCTGATTTCTATCACACTACAGTTAGTGTTTCCATGTTCTTCAAGGCCAGGATCAGTTTATCCAGGTATCTGAAACCAGGATATGATACACGTATCCAGATCATAACTGGAATGTTAGTGCATATTAACCCACTTAATATTTTATTAAGTCTCCCCACAGCTGTTAGGCAACCAATCACCTTTAATTTTAGGACGCGGCTCGGACCACTGGTCTTAGTCTGTTTGGTAACGTTGCCCAGTCTGTGATGTCTTGTTAACTGACAGTCGAGCAGACTGCATGGCCCAATTCTGGCTTGTGTACCAAAATGATTAAATGACAGAGAGCTCATGTTTGGTGAGCCCCTGACCCTTCTTCATTGACTCTCTCCTGCAGTCTGCTGAAAGGGCAAGGAAGCATCTGCCCTGCCTCTCTGCTCTCCCACTGCTCGCCACATGCTCTCTCTCTCTCTCTCTCTCTCTCTCTCTCTCTCTCTCTCTCTCTTCCACAGCCCACACTGCTATCTACTGTATGAAGGTCCAGCTCGTGCCGATGTCAGAGCCAATCTCTTAGCATAAAGGCTGGGTAAAGGAATTTATGTTAGTCAGTTCGTTACGGGAAAGAAAAGCAGAAGCGAGAATCTCTGTTTTGGAGAGTTGGTACAGATAAGGCTGAAGCTTGTGGTGCTTTTGTCATGCTAAGCTGCTTTAATTAGACAATCTGCGACCCCAGACTGATATGGTGAACTAATGTGAAGGTGCCGACTCAAATCCCATCCTACCATCACACTTCCCCACACACCATCACCGCGCCTGGCTCATCACTACGCCTTCTCCCCTCTGCTGCCCGCCATCACTCTCCCTCCCGCAGCGTAACACCTGCCCTGTCTTCCTCCCTACCATCCCACCTTCCCTTGAGCATGCCAATGTCTTCCTGGATCCAAAATACTAGCCTCCAAAACCCTCAAAAACCCTGTGCCTAGGATAGTCATGAAAATTACTAGAAGAAGCATCTGAACCCATATCCAGAAAATGGTATGCTCGGAATCTGAGGAGGACAGTATGAACAGTACTGGATAAATAGGACTGTCAGAACTGTACCCAGAGTTTACCATCTAATGCTGATGAACATGTTGGGCCTCCTGAAAATGAATAGTTCAAATGAAACTCATTCAGAAAGGTGACGACTTTTAAAGGAACAGCTTGACATTTTAGGAAACATTCCAAGGCAGCCTGGGAGAGTAAGATGAGGAGATCAACCCCTCTCCTATGTGTGTCCATTAGATACAGCTTTTATAGTTGGTGTGTCTATTGGTGAAACAGGACTCTCACTCATTTCAACTAAGATTTGGCACCGGTTTACCAAAGCTCTAAAGTTTACTAATTAACATGTTATTTATTTGCTTATTTTATCCATCCACCGTTGATAAATACTGGATGTAAAAAGCAGTATGTAATTAAACACCTGTTGCTTGGGGGTCACTACCTCATTATTTCAGTCCATGCTAGTAATCATTGTTATTGTGACAGAAAATAATCACATCTAAACTTGCACCTCTGTGATACAGTTTTCAACAGCAAGACACATAAACAAAACGAATATAATGAGGACTTTTCTGAGGTTAAATTAAATGGCTTGCTGTGATCAAAAATCCAAAGGTTGCAACAAGACTGAGAACCTGGGAAGTGGTGAGTGTTATCGAAGTTACTCGGCAGAGTATGCTGTATCTTAGCACATTTCCATCTCATGTAACCTGTTTTATTAATTTTCCAAGTGTCTTGTTCCCTTTCTCCCTCTTGCAGTAAGAGGCGATGGAGCCATGTCATCACTACTACTTTCCTTAATCCTCATTAACGGATAAATCTGTGCCCTGGCCATGTGTATGAATATTTATCCGTGAGGTGGATGAGTGATCTCAACTTTTGCCAGCTACAGCACGCTTGTTCATGCACCGCTCTTGATGCCCCCTGTTGCTGCTGTATGCGGTTTACATAGCTCTCCTAATTCCCAAGATCTGCAGGACTAGCTTTGTCATGTTTTGTGCCTTCTCCCTTAGCCAAACAGCAGTTATTTTCCTTCACAGAGGAGCGGCTACACTACGCTTGAAACGCTCATCCTCTGTCCAGGAGGAGATTGCAGCTGACCATTGTTGGGTTTTCATCATCGTCGCGCTGCTCGCTGGTGATGGCCTGTCAGGAGAATTTTCCTCACCCCACATTGCCTTGCTCTTCCACCATGCCCTCCTTAGCTCCCTCCTTCCGCCTCACTCTTTACCTGTAGTGCTACGGCCTTTTGGTACTGTCAAACCCATTCTTTCACTATGTCTCACATCTGTTAGAGTATATTTACACCGTTAGATGAGGCGCCTGTAAAATGCCTGAATGAAAATTACTTTAGCTCTTATCAGCTGCTAACACTAACAGGTAATATTGTCCTGTGAATATTGTATTCTAAACCTCCCTCAAATTCTGCTTGTCCCTTGCTGCCTCACCCCCTTAGGTGACAAACCTCCTTCCTCCTTCCCCCTTCCTGTCAGGGGTCCCAGTGCTGCCCAGTATCATGGTGCTGCTTAGCTGATCTGAGAGCTGCTGCATTCTGGTCTTGCCTGATTAGCCAGTGTGTGATGCTGTAGGGTGTTTTTGTTTTGTTGCTGAATGGGCTGTTCCACCGAGAGCACAGGAGATGACGAGTGGCAGGGGAGAAAGGAGGGGATGGAGAGGAGACGGGTGGAGTGGGAAAGGAAAAGCAGGAGAATGCTTATGAAAAAAAGAAGAAAGCTAAAGGAGGAAGGATATAAAAGGAGAGGTGGGGAGTGGATAAATGAGACGGGAGAAAAGGTGGGAGCAGAGGGGGAAAGCAGAATTGAGGAGAGGAGAGGACGATGATGCAGAGGAGAAAAGGAAAAAAAGAAATGACCTCTCCTCCTGTGGAGAGGAAAGATAACTGTGAGTGTTTAGAAATGCTGAGGTGGACAGAAGCCATATCTTCCACCAACACAGCACCTGCTAGTCTGCCTGCCCCCTCCCATTCATTGACCGACTTTCTATTGTGGGTATTTGTGTGCTTGAGTGTGTGTGTGTGTGCATACTGTGCATGCACATTATTATGCATACAGTTAGTATATGCCATTTTTGTTTCAGCCCATAAGATAGCAGCCTGAGATTCTGTGCTTGAAACATGTTAATACTCGGCAAACTGAACCCTGCACTGCACCACTTTAATACATACATGATGTACTTTAATAGTTTCTTGTAAAATATGGAAGGAGTTCGTTGTAGCCTCTCCTTCAATGTCTGCACATATATACACCAAACGTTGCTCTTCAATAAATCTGTGAGAACAGGAGCATTGAGCTCTGTTAGGAGTCAGATTGAATGCTCTGATAACCACACTGCAGGTACTGTGGCTTGTGGGTGTGGTCACTGAAGAGCCAGAATAGTATAGAATAGTGACCATATTGTAGGGCCGGATGATATGATTAAAAAAAAAAAATATATATATATATATATTTTTCAGACCACTATTGCAATTGTGACTTTTTAAAATTGCCATCATTTTCTGAAAATTAAACTATAGGCCTTATCTACAAAATATTGACCAATAATAATTGTACCTCATATTAGCACAAACATACCTTGTTTTGTACATGAATAGAATCAAATAAAACAATGCTATAATAAAGTGCTATACCTGACATTACTCAGTAATATTCAAATTAAACAGCTGCGTAGTTGGCCAGTCAAGGTAATAACAGACTACACTCAGTGCTACAATTGACAGCTTTGAATCCTGAAGAGCTTTTAAACTGATGAGCTTTAAAACATGGTTTGATATGCTGAAAAACTTTTAAGTGGCAGATTCCTGTTTTTACTAGCTGTCTGTCATTTATACTTAATTGTCCAGCTAGCTGTGAGCTTCCAGCTACCTGTATGAAATCAATAAAATGTTGAAATGAAAAAACTTAAGCACAAACAAAATAATAAGAATAAGAAAGATTTTTTTTTTATCATCAAAATTATACAGAGTGGTGTTTCTTCTTCAACAACCTAGTAAAAAGTATAGATCCAGCCATGTAGAGAGCCTATTAATGAGACAGTCTGTCGAAGGCTAGCCTAATTAACATTAATTAGCTACAGCTGAGTAAATTTGCTGGTGAAATCAACAGTTGTTAAGACACTGTTAATTATGCAAGTTATAATTAAAATTTTGGCTCTTGTGATTTAAAAATTGCAGCCTTTCACAATTTCAATATAAAATCAATTAATCTTTCAGTCCTGCCATATTGTTCCACAGGACTCAGATGAAACTTAAACCATCTCCTCATACACAGATACAAATATATTTAGTTGGAACCACAGGCCCTGGACACCTCAGCACCTTCAGTACAGCTTTTAAACACAAATTTCACCTGCTCTCCTAAACTAGCTCATCCCATCCTGTTTCTGCTGCCCAGTTTATGACTTGACTCTGTGTTTCGTTGTTTGTATCTGGGCAAAGAGAGATGGAGGATGTTGAGAGAGCCCAGAAAATGTAATATATATATATATATATATATATATATATATATATATATATATTCATTTCAGTATGAAAAAGAATGATTTTTGTGCTTTTCAGGCCTTTCTTCTTGAGTTGTTATTGTGTGAGGGTATGTGTAATTCTGTATGCCTGTGCCAGCGTGTATGTTTGGTTTTGTGGAAGCAGACTGCGTTGTAGATGGAATAAAGCCCACTGTGAGTGTTGACAGTATTGGCTTGTTAGCGCTGATGGGGTGGATGAATGCTGAGTACTGTGGGCTAGAATGGGGAGGGCGGATCTGCAATGTTTTCTTGTACTCTGTGTGTCTGAATTCTGCAAATCTCTCTTGATAAATTCAAGGTTGTACACTAAAATGAAAATATGACGACGATAAGCCCCCTTGAGCTCCTTCTTTGCCATCTCCGAGCCTCACTTCCTCTTTCGTCGCCTTTTCTCTTGTCACTTTCTCTCATTCTTCTGTCCAATAATTGATCCCTCTTTTCTGCCGCCTCTTATTTTTCCATGTCCTGGAAACCCTCTTGCTTCCTTTCTTGGTATCTCTATACGTTTCCACTCTTTTACAAATGGTCTGTTTAATACACGATTGAGAGAGCACACACACACATTCATTCACACACAAGCGAAAGACTGAAATAAAGAAGCCCCTTATCTCTCCTACCAGAGACACTTCGTTCATGTGCTCGCATGCAGATGAATAATATATGTGGATACAAGTGCGTACACACACACAAACACACAAGCAACCCTGTTCGATTGGTGGCGATGCTGACAGGGCCGTTGTGCTGTGTGTTGAGTTTAGTAACACAACCGTGTGTGTGTGCAGGCCTGGCCTGCTGACTGCTGTCACTGTGAAAGCGGACAGAGCCCTAGGCAGGGTGATGAATGGAGTGTTGTCACTAGTCAGGTCCAGCCTTTGTGCCAGTCACATGCAAGCCCTCCTTATACCACTAGCGCTGTGCCTGGTAACCACAGAGAGTGAGCGGGTGGTTTGCAAAAGTTAATGGCCTGGAATGTCAGTCCTTATGTGAGTAGCAAGATGCCCACGCAAGCGTATGCGTGAACAAGGTGCTGGAATATCGAGGACGTGGAGCGATGTGTGTAAGCATCAAAGTAGAACTCAACGCTGTCAACATGTAGACATGCACCTGTGTGGATGTGTGATTGCACCATGCGCATTTTGTATTTTTACATGAGTGTGTGTGTCTATTTGCAGCCGCAAGGGAGGATTTCTGTGCCGGCATGTGAATAAGCGTCAGTGTGAGTAGGGCTCTGAGAAATGCTGTCAGCAGAAGCTGAACACCACATATTCATGATTGCATGTATAAATTAGCTTTCCAGTAGATCACAAGGCTTTACAGAAAGTGTGGGTGATATGAAACCCAGCTTTTGTGGAGCTCTGCTGGCCGGGTGACATGGATATTTTGTCCCACCTGGGATCTCTCTTTAGCATGAGTATGTGTACCACACACACCACATTGGTTGGCTACCGCTTTTATTTTACAGAGTAGAGAATTTTATCCTTTTTCATCTGTGCTTTATGTAGATGCATTTTGATTTGTGTTATGGGCGGAAGCAGTGGTCGTTTCTGGGATGGCAGGAAGTTACCGGGTACCTTCTAAGAGTGATATGTCCCTCATTTTGACCAAAGGTAGTCTTAGTCAGAGCTGTTTTTGTATTCAGGACACTATGAAGCACAGACAGATGTCTTAAGGGCCACTGGCAGCATTTTCTGTGGATGCCACGAGGTATGGCACTGAGTGCTGTATCAGTTCGCACGAGGTTTAATTTCGGAGAGTCAATTTCAGCATAGCGTGGTCTGTGCATAAATGCTTTGGTTTATCAGTCTGGGAGGCATCACGCTTGAGTGTCCAGAGTGTGGTGGGCATATAGTTAAGAATAAGCCTGAAAATAACAGAATAGTATGCCATATTCATTTTTTTCTTTATTTTTTACAAGCAGACGATTCGTTTGCAGTACCATTGTCTCACTGTAGTGCCTTGAAACACCGATGCCCGAGCGCCTGGGTCTCGTTGCACTCCACCACCCAGTGGCTTCATCGCCGAGGATCGGGCACCGTTGCCGCGGCTCAACAGTGACGGGAACACTCCGCACCACCGGCAGCCACTGCAGCACCGCCGGATGTCAGCACTCCAGGTCACTTCATGGTAAAATATTAAACCGATTCATAACAGAGAACAGTACTGAGAAATACAGATGTTAAAGGTCCGGCCAGGCTCGCCCAAGAAATATGTACCCAGACTCATGTAGCCTTGCAATACCGCGATCAATATTCTACATATATCAGTATTGGTAATCGATATTCGCCGGTTAATGCCAAAAGACACAGCTTCTTGTTCCCCTGATTAAAAAATTAAAGTAAAGTTTCACTTTATTGGAGGCAGTGCCATTGCACCACTAAATCCATGTAAAACCTGTGTGTCAGGATGATTTGCACGAAGCGTGTATCTGCCACCAGGAACTTGAGCTGAAGGGACCCTTCCTCCTTCCCTTTTTCTGTCCTCTGGTCTCCTCTGGACCGATTTAGTTTGCGGCAAGGGCACCAATAGCCCTGAATGGTACTCAATGCGTCCACAATGCCATTTTTGGGTCTATTTGGGAACTGATGACAGAGGATGACCTAATCATTGGACAGGCCAAATTGAAACTCCGTGGTCATGCACAAGGTCTCTTGTGTCGAGATGAGCTGAAGACCAGAGTGAGCCCACCGCCCCTCACCAGCTCTGCTGCCCCAATCAAGGGCACCTCAGTCAATCCAAAGGCGGCTGAGGATCTCCAGCCTGGTGCAAGACTTCTACCCCACTCAAGAGAAGGCCATTCTTCTGCCACCCTGGGGAAAAGATGACATCCTGACCTTATATGTCCTGTATGTCTCAGAAGAGGCAAGGACTGTGCCAAGTCCGTCTGAAACTGCAGTATCAGCTATACTGACGGCTGGAAGGTTCCAGTCCTTTCTCAACAAGAGAGGATGGGAAAATGAGATAAAGCAGTGGGTTTCAGGAAGAACCTCAAGGTCAATTAAGGGCCCAGAATCGTCGCACCAGACAACAGCAAATAAGGTACAAGAGGTCACTTCTGTAAGGGAGTCTAGTTACCTCCAGATATTTTGTGAAGATGTCCTTGTTCCTCTGTTGTGTCCTTGAGTCTCAAGACTACGGAGATTTACTCAGTAGAGGAACAGTCTTTACCACTTGTTGAAGAACCAGCATTGCATCCATGCCCTCAGACATATGTACCGAGATAATGGCTCCACCCAATATCGAACAGTTCAATCAGGTTCTTTCTGCAGACCTCATTTTAAATAATGATCAACTAACAGAAGTTTGAGGTGCAGACAGATCTAAGCTATGTCCAGGAATGTATTGAAATGAGGAAAGAGAGAATTGTTTTCCTATTCCGAACACTGGCGGAAGTACATCATTCTGAATCTTTATCGACTAAATATACAGGCAGGAGAGGAAACCATTTAGATGTGGGCTGGGAGGACTGTCCAATTAGTGCACAGATTGGTGGGGAGATACAGAGGAGGATGATAAACTCCTCCTTTCATGAAGTCAAAACAGGTGGTGGGAATTTGATAGGCCACCGAGGACATCATGAGTCATGCCCATTACGCGATCCGGCGGCTGAGTCGTGCCTGATGACTATCACAGAGCATTTTTACCACACATTAATTGGCCAACGAGTTATGAAAGCCTAACTCTTGACCTTTCATGCTTGATACCTAGCTGCTGGAATGAATATGTCCTGGAAGAGCGCAAATCTGTCACCCTTGTGCTATGAGATGTTTGACCGTCTTGCAGCTACAAGGGAGGTCATATAAAGTTTCAAGGGTGTCATGGAGAACTGAGAGAGGAAGGATTGGGCGATGGTTTTGAAGACATAAACTAGTATTTTGAGACTTGGTGAGGGTGTAGGTAATGACAGTTTCCATAGTCCACATGTCTCCTGACATGGCCACTATGCCAATGCAGGAATCACTCCCTCCCCCACCTTCACATCCTCCACCTCCTCCACCACCTACCCACCCTGCACCCCCACCTCCAAATGCACAGTCTACTACTATACCTGCCCCATCACCACAACCTTACCCACCAGCCTCACAATCAGATGTGTCTCCCTCATCATCACCACCTGCTGCAGCCCAGGATGGTATATCCAACAATAACCAGTGTGTAGACCAGAAATCCCTTAAGAACTCACTGAGGACAATGCTCAGGGGAACGTAAAAGCCAGTGAACAGATTACATCAAATGAGGCAGTGGTTTGTAATGGGAAAGTTCAGAGCATGACCAGAGTCGGCAACTGAAATCGTACAACACACTAGTAAGTTAAGTCCCTTATGTGACCTTAGACGCCAACACACAGATTAGTTTCCTCTCTCTCATACTTCTGATCCTGCTCTTCCTCTTGTCAGGTATCAGAATCAGTTTTAGTGGACCAACCATAGTTGTTAACATCGGGTGCTCAGCTTTTCTTCCAAAAGCAGTCAATAATGTATTCGATGACTTCTCATTACAAACTCTACCATAGATCACTTTAACTTGAGTCTTCTCTGTAGGTTCATCTCTTTGTTGAGGTTTATCAACATGAGGTCTTCTACATTTTAAATCGTAACAGGTGAACATCTTCACTGACTCCACTGAGCTCTCTGGGCTGTGGTCTGTGGTCTCGCTTGCACCCATTAGTGTGTTGTACAATTTCAGCTGCCAAGCTCTGCCGCGCTCAACTTTCTTCCCATTACAAACCACTGCCTCATTTGATGTAATCTGTTCACTGGCTTTTACGTTCCCCTGAGCATTGTCCTCCAGTGAGTTCTTAAGGGATTTCTGGTCTACACACTGGTTATTGTTGGATATACCATCCTGGGCTGCAGCAGGTGGTGATGATGAGGGAGACACATCTGATTGTGAGCGCAAAAATGTGATGGGGGGGCAGTAGTGCAGACTGCATTTGAGGTGGGGGCAGGCGGGTAGGTGTGTGAGGAGGCAAGGAGAATGTGGGGGAGGGAGTGATTCTGCATTGGCATAGGCCATGCTGTGATATGTGACTGGAAGCCGTCATTACACCTACACCCTCACCAGAGTCTCCAAAATACTTTAGTTTTATGTCTTCAAAACCATCCGCCCAGTCTCGCTTCCCTCTCTCAATTTCCTCCATGACTTCCTTGTGAAACTGCCTTATGACCTCCCACTTATGGCTACCAAGACGGTCAAACATCTCATAGCACAAGAGGTGACGGAATTTGCGCTCACTACGGGACATGTTCATTTCCAGCAGCTGGAAGTATCCAAGCATGAAAAGGTCAAGAGTTAGGCTTTCATAGCTCACGGGTGACCCATTAATGTGTGGTAAAAAGTGCTCTGGCCAGTAGATCATCTGGGCACGACTCAGCCGCCGGATCTGGCGTGTGGGCACTTGACTCATGATTGTCCTCCAGTGGCCTATCAAATTCCCTACTACCTGTTTTGACTTCATGAAAAGGAGGAGTTTGTCATCCTCACTCTGTATCTCCCCACCAATCTGTGCACTAAATTGGTTGTAGTCCTCCCAGCCCACATCTAAATGGTTTCCTCTCCTGCCTGTATATTTAGTCCGATAAGATTCAGAGATAGTGTACTTCCGCCAGTGTTCAAGGAATAGGAAAACAATTCTCTCTTTCCTCATTTCAATGCATTCCTGGACATAGCTTAGATCTGTCTGCACCTCCAAGCTTCTTGTTAGTTGATCATTATTTAAAATAGGGTCTGCAGAAAGAACCTGATTGAACTGTTCGATGTTAGGTGGAGCCATTATCTCAGGGGGTACATATGTCTGAGGAGCATGAGATGCAATGATAACTGGTTCTTCAACAAGTGGTAAGACTGTTTCCTCTACTGAATGTAAATCTCCATTAGTCTTGGACTCAAGGACTGTAGCAGAGGAACAAGGGACATCTTCCTGAAATATCTCTGGAGGGTAACTAGACTCACTTACCACAGGAAGTGACCTCTTACGTTTGTATACCTTATTTGCTTTGTTGTCTACAGATTGCGACTGATTCTGAATTTCATAATTGGCCTTGAGGTTCTTCACTGAAACCCCACACTGCTTTATCTCATTTTCTACATCCTCTCTTGTTGAGAAGGACTGAGACCTTCCAATAAATCCAGTGCCAGCTGATACTGCAGTTTCAGACGGACTTGCGCTCACAGTCCTTGCCTCTTCCTGAGAATATACAGGACATATAAGGTCCAGGATGTCTATCTCTTTTCCCCCCAGGGTGGCAAGAAGAATGGCCATACTCTTGAGTAGGGTAGAAATCTTGCTGCACCAGGCTGGAAGATCCTCAGCTTGGCCATGTACCTGCTTTGGATTGACTGAGAAGTGCCCTTGATTGAGGGCAGCAGAAACTGGTAGGAGCTGGTGAAGCTCACGCTCTAGTTCTTCCAGCTCCTTCTCGACTTCTGAGACCTTGTGCATGACCTGCAGGTTTTCAATTTGCTTCTCAATACGGTTTAGGTCATCCTCTGTCATCAGTTCCCCAAATGGGCCCAAAATGGCATTGTGGACATGGGAGTAGTGCCATTCCTGAGGCTGGTAGTGCCCACTTGCCGCAAACTAAATCAGAGGTCAGAGGAGACCAGAGGACAAGAAAAAAGGGAAGGAGGGAAGGGTCCCTTCAGCTCAAAGTTCCTGGTGTGAATACACGCTTCAGTGCAAATCCATCCTGACACACAGGTTTTACATGGATTTAGTGGTGCAATGGCACTGCCTCAATAAAAGTACAAAACTTTTTACTTTTAATTTTTAGTCAAAGAGAACAAAGAAAGCTGTGTCCTTTTAGCATTACTTGGCAAATATCGATTATACCAATACTGATATATAGAATATTGATCATAAGTATTACAAAACTACAACAAGTCTACATTTGTATTTCTTAGGCATTTGACACTGACCAGACCTTTAACATCTATATTTGCTCAATTCCTCCTTTAGTTTCTGTCTCCCATTTTTATGAATCAGTTTTTAATATTTTTTTCCCTTAAAGAGTGACTATACAAACACAGAGAATTTTGCTTTTACTGACATCCAGCAGTTGAAATTTTCATCTTGCTGCGTGTTCTGTGTACAACCCAAATACTGATGTAACACCAGTGTGCAGTGTTACATCACTGTTGGGTACTGGCAACTGACAGACACGCTACAGTCCACACTCAACAGTGATAGGAAACCACACTGGGTGTGATTAAAGGTGCAACAGAGTTGAAACTGTCAACTCAGAGACGTCAGTGCAACAAAGGTTTTTCTGAGTAAGGGACTTGGTGTGGAATTACTCTTAAACAGGTCGTGATCTGCTTGCCAAAAAAAATAAAGAAAAAAATAAAGATATGGCATACTGTTTCTATTTATTTTCAGTGCACCCACATTATTTGCAGTATTTTGCAAGTACAGTACAAATGTAGTTAGTATTATTATTATTATTTTATTTTATTTTTTTGTATTTTGTTATTATTACTGGTTGACCTGTAGTGTGAATGGGCCCGGCATCACACCACTGAATCAGCATGTAACAACTTGAAGCCGCAAAACTCCATCAAACACCAGCCCACACTGTGAATCTGTTAGTCAAGTGTGTTAATGCTGTGATGGGCACTGTAGCCAAGTGTTCAGTTCACTGCACTCCAAAAAGTCTGTTGATATTAACAAACACTATAAATATGAGGAAAAAATCATGCATAGAGATGCCTAAAGAAACACAGGAGTAACTAAAATAGTGAGCGGATGGACATGTACTTTTAAGTAAAATACTTTATGGTCAGCATAGTTTAATGCTTTTGGGCCCAAAGGCCAGTTAGATATTCTAATGATACTATTGCATCTCAACAAATAAACAAGCTACGACATTCCAGCATCACTAAAGGACACTAGAGAGAAAATTCTACCTACTGGATCATTCAAGTATAGGTAGGAGTATAGGATTGCAATCCTTAATAACAATAAATGATTAATTAGTCAAATTTAATCAATCGCTTAGAGTCCTTCTTGTATTACACAGGATGAACAAGTGTTCAGATTGCCACCATATGAATTACTAATTTATACCATGTCTAAATACACATATTACCACACACTGCAGTGACTCTTCATCAAGAGAGAAACTGACGGGTAGATGCAAGATAATCAAATTTAGATATACGTAAAGTTAAGTATGCTGCCTAAAATCTTTGTGAATAACTTCAGCCATGGCATTTGTTGTAATTAAACTGCAAAAATGCTCAAAAAGTGAACAAGTCCCTAATTGTGACACAGACAACACAAACTCATTCTCCTTCAGCTATTATGTAGATGCCAGATGAACTTATGAACCTGTAGTCTTGACTTCACCCTCAACTAACTCCCTGACTGACAAGTCAAAAAGAGAGCAAATGTATGTCATGCATGAATATCAGTAACACATTTGTACAACGTCATTGTTTCATCTGCATCTACATAATAACGAGAGAATATCGGGACTGACATTATCTGTCTGGTGAAAACTGTTCACTTTACGGTTATTACGGCAGGCGTGGCTGATTCGCAGACTGAACATCGCAACTTTGCTATCTGGTGATTATCTATCTGCGTCAGTTCTTGATGAGGACTCACTACGATGCTGTGTTGGGCATGGTATAAATTGGTCGGTGATTTCGCTGGTGACGTCGAGCGCCGACTGGCTCACCGTGTATTCTGGAGGACTCTGAAGCGTTGATTAGGTGACGGTGTCATTTGTTGATGACCAGGATTGCGATCTGCTGCTGCCACGCTCGCGATGATCCGGTAGGCAATTTCTGCTGGCTGATGCTGATCGCGGCGTGTTGAGGATGCAATGTGTCGATGAAATGCTGACACGAATTGGCGCCAGTGCTGACATAGTATTTTGTAAAGTACGTGTCATCCGCTCACTGTTTCAGATTGCTCCTGTGTTCTTGGGCGTCTCTGTCGCATGATTTCCTCATGGTGTTTGTGTCAGGCACGGTGCAGTGAACAGCGGCTGGGGTGCCCATCACGATCGCGACAAACAGATTCACCGGTGTGGGCTGGGTACGATGGGTTTTGTGACTCAGTGACCCACGTGCTGATTCGGTGATTGATGCGGGCCCATTCACGAGTCGGCCGGTAATGACGGCAAGGCCGCAAAATAAAGGCAAAACCAATAATAATATGCAACTGCATTTGCTGTGCCTGAAATACTGCGGAAATATTTTACTGAAATAATGAAACATTATGCCATATCTTATTTTTTTCTTTTGTGGCTCGCCAAACCTGTTTAAAACCACGCCGGTCACCGTGAAGGCGCATTACGCTGACGTCCTGATTGACCAGTTCAACTCTGTTTTCTTTAATCACGCAGTGTGTTTCTATTCACTGATGTGGACTGTAACGTGTCGGTGAGCGGTACTGACGATATGACGCTGCGCCTGGTGTTACGGTCGACCGGTGGGTGACACGGAACGCGCTGACAGATAATTTCGGCTGCTGGACGTCGGTAAACAATTCTCGCGGTGTTCGTCGCTGAGGAGGAAAAGGCTGAAAACTGATTCATGAAATGGGGCAGGGAACCGCGGATGGGCAAAGGTCGCGGTGATGATCATGCTGAAAACCAGTGTGAACTGTTGCGTTTTGTGCTGTGATCGGTATTCTGCTGTCGGTGTTGACCGTAATCGATATTTGCCAGTATCGCTGAGAACGGCTTCTTTGTTCTTCAAGGTAAAGCGAACTGTGCTTTGTTGAGGGCGGTGTGACCGCCACTAAGTCATGTAAAGGCCGCAATGGACGGATTGCTGGTGATCGCCAGGCTTTCGGCTGTTTCCTTTTGTGTCATCGGTCTGGACATAGTTGGTGCAGTGAGCGCTACTCGGCGACGGCGCCGTGGCCTGGACGGGCGCGGAAGGGCGGGCTGAACGCGGTGAGAGCAGGTTGAACTGCGGGTCATGCAGGTGCTCCAGGGAGTCGGAGGGCTGGAACTGGGCGATGACTCGCCGGCTCTGCTGCTGCCTCGGTCGGGCGCCGGTCGATCAGGCGCAGGCGTGGCCAGGCGAGGATCTTCCGGCCTGGTGCGGCAGATTCTGCCTGCTCAGGCCAGCAATAGATGTCTTGCCGCCACAGGGGGAAAGATAGTCCTGGACAACCGCTGTCTGTGTGTTCTCGGGAAGGAAGGCGAGGATGAGCCTGAAGTCCGTCTGAAACTGCGGTATCGCTGTTTGCTATTGGAGGTCTCGGTCCTTCTCGGCGCAGAGGATGTGAAATGGACGGTGATTTCAGTGAAGACAGTATGAGGTCGATCGCAATCTGAACAACTCGTGAAATGAAATATGCAAAACGTGAAGATCACTTCACCGTGAGTGAGGTCTGGTTACCACTCAAGCCTTTCCGGGAGGTCCTTGTTCCTCTGCTGCAGTCCAGTCCCAGCAATGAGTTACATTCGATGAAACGGTCTTACCGCGTTGAAGAACCATTATCGACCGTCTCATGCTCAGTTTGAATGTGGCTCCGCAACGTCGGTTCGGACCAGTCGGGTTCTTCTGCAGACCCACAAATATTGATCGGCTAACAAGCTGGAGGCGAACAGATGCAAGCTATGTCGGGAATCGTTGAAGGTGTTTTCTGTTCATGACGCGGCGACCCAGACATCGACTAAATATGCGAACAGAGAACCGACGGTGGGCTGGGAGGATTACAACCAATTTGAATAACGCAGGTGATGAGGGGAGGGTCGGAAGACTCTGCTGCATGAGAATCAGAAACAGGTATCAGGGGTACAGATGGGCCGCTGGGTTGCAATCGTAGTCAGTGCTTACGCGCCGACGCTGGTCATCGCGGGCAATCTGCGGCCAGGCGCACCTGCACGTGTGGGTCGCGGCGAAACGCTGACGCCAGCAGTACTCCGGCTGCTGAGCGCCCGTGGTGAGCATGCCTCTTGGGATGTTTGACCCATGTGTTGGCCATCAAGGGTGGGGGTCCTGGGCAGGATGCCACCAGGAGATCGTGGAGTGAGGAGGCGAGACAGGGCCGGATGGTTCAAGACATAAAACTCAAAGTATTTTAAGGAACTCTCAGTGAGGGCTCAACCAGGTATGTGTTTGGCTCTCCCGGTCATCAGCTCTTTCCTGTTTCATGACCCTGCGGAGATCGCTCCCTCCCCACCTTCACTTGCTCACTCACCCTGCCCTGCACGATCTGCCTGCCCATCACTGACCTGCCATGACCTCGTGTGTGCGGCCCCGGGATGTAATCAACAGCCGCCAGTGTAGACAGGCTGCTGCTGGAGGGACGTGCTCGAGACGGCAAAACCGGTGGCTGAATTACGTCGAAATGGCGGTTGTGGAAAGGTTCAGGCATGAGCAGGCAACGGCGAGGCATGCGAGCACGCGGCAGGTGCTGGCCTGACCGGCCAGGACTGGGTCGGTGGGCTGCTGTTGATTAAAATCATGGAGAACCTCGTGGTGATAAGCACTCGGCAAGTGAACCTGAACTCAGTGGTGATCACTATGACTAAAGGACCCCAGCAATGAAATCGTCAGACTCATTGACCAAACTTGCTGGAAAAAAAACTGGTAATA